>JABASH010003248.1:0-17081 GCA_019776445.1 Tomocerus maximus | reverse complement strand
GAAGTTCTTCACTTTCTGAGTTATTGAAATATTTCAATGATCCAAAAAGTGAAGATTTTCACTTTCATTTTACGCTTTGTTTTAACTATAAATGCAATCATGGCATTATCCTTCCATGATAACGTCGTGGAGCCCCGACTATAAACTAGGCGTAATGGGGCAATTTTCTACTTGAAAATTACACCGCAAAGTGCGTAACAATCGATTTGATAATAAGATATACCGTCGATCGTAATCAAACAAATAACTTTTATTAGCTTACTTCTTTAGGTACTTTAGAATGTTTTTATTAGTGTGGTATGATAGTTTTCTGCTCAATTTCAGCGTAAGTGCTGGGCCTACTAGTATCTTATAAAGGTAATTTAGCGGAGAATCTTAAGTGATGCATATAATATGGCGTGTGCAAAACAGAGATAAAACCACATGATGAAAAACTTGCACGAAGCTGCGTTTTTCAAGTGTCATTCACTTTAAATCTCGTTCCCATCTTTTCCCAACTTCAACTTCAATATACTCATAGTCATTTGCAAGTTTTATAAAGGAATTCGTACATGGAAAGGTTTCATGTGGCAAAGTGTACTAAGTACCTATATGCATTATGACGAGAGCAATAAGTGAATAATACAGTATGGGAACTTTACCCGAACATACTATTTTTCACTGAACTTTCTCCAGTACTTTCTTTTAGAATGGTTACCAATACGTAGGAAATTTTTTGTTTGGTATTGTTAGAAAGTGAAAGAAAGTGTTAGGAAAATTTTCCCCGTTTTCAACCTAACACCTCCCCAAAAGTTAATGCATCCCCTTTTATAATACTTCCCAGTTCTACTTCCTCCCGATTGCACCTCCTCCCGATTCTATATACCTCTCGATATGACTCGATTGATGTTGACTCCAATTTATCTTCATTATATTGATTCTTTTGCAAATATGTAATAAACTGTAGTGAAATTGAAGTGAAAAGTAGAAGTTTTCCATGGATAAACCCTAATTTGCTACTAAAAATGTTGGGAAGTTGTACCTTGAAGATTATCTGGTATTGGTATAACTAACTCTATCCACCGATGAATCGGGATTGGCGACTACATTGTTATTTCTAGCATAGTGTATTGTACCTTTGAGAGAGTTTAGTTTTTTCAGTTTTGCTTTTACTACTGTACTTTATCGTATCGGGAGGTACTAGAATCGGGAGGTAGATCAATTCGAGAGGTTTTAAGTTGATATCTTTTCCCCCATACTGTACTAAGAGTTATATAACAGTGAGTTGCATATATTCAGTTATTTATCTGAGACAGTGTATTCAAAAACTTATCTCTTAAAACAGTATAAATGACACGAAATGTATGGCAAATCCTACCCCATCTAAGAAACTGAAATAGCAGATATGCTGGAAAGAATAATAAATTTTCTGATATCATCACGAAAGTTAAATAACAGGAGCACTTACAAGGATACAAACAGGAATGGTTGGCATATAATGTAAAGAAAAGGTATGG
This sequence comes from Tomocerus maximus, assembly GCA_019776445.1. Taxonomy (NCBI): domain Eukaryota; kingdom Metazoa; phylum Arthropoda; class Collembola; order Entomobryomorpha; family Tomoceridae; genus Tomocerus; species Tomocerus maximus. The sequence continues at coordinate 15,585 of JABASH010003248.1, read as the reverse complement.
AGTGGTACGTACTTCAGTCCAACGATCCACGATGCAACCTTCAAGCAATGGCTCTGGAACTGGAATCCTCCAGTTAAACTCGAAATGCTTCGTCATCCTTTTTCAGGACAAGAGTTCCACTTCCACTTTGATTACTTCTCCTGGACTGGAGTGTGTGGAAAGCTAATTTTACTGGCGGCCGAGATGGTCTTCTCTAGCCAATGCACTCCGCATAGGTTCCTTTTCCTTGGTCCCCTTACACGTACACCAAGTCACAGAAAAGTTTTTCATCTGCGTAGTTTAAAAATACATACGAATATATTTAGTTTTATGACATTTTTTTATTTCTATTCACAGTACGGTGTCCTAGTAAATATTTTATTGCCACAGACATTTCTCTGACTTGAATTTTAATAATAATCCATATAAAACAGGGGTTTTACTCGATTTGCAAATTTTACGCACAGTTCCAGGTTGTATTTCATATCTTCCAACAAGTCAACTAAGAGAAAAGTCCTTCAAGCTAACCAAACTATTTATTTCTTTAGATTTCTAATGATGTGAGTAGATATATGCAAATTGTGACCGCTGCGCACCAGATTTCTTTCTATATCGGTTCTGTATAATATTTTTTACCAATCTCAATGTTTTTAGCTAGTATATAGGATACAGGTTGATAAATTGATGCTTTTTACTAAAAACCAAGTGAAACGTAAAATCTATGTGTAGAATAGTGCAAGGATTGATAAAAATATAGTTTATTGTTCATAAAAGGGCACAGCCCACAACATTACTCATTTAGTGCCATTATGAAATCCACCTTTTTGTTGGAAAAAGCAATGCATTTCCAGCTTTTGAGTGACTCGTTTTCATCTGCAAAATTAAGATTTTCTCAATACTTAATTGAAGACGAAATGAAATGAACATTTAAGGCTATGTAAATTTAAGGCCATTTACAAAGTTATTAATTTGGAACGGTAGATCGCTCAGAAATTTTGAACGCATTTGTTTGAATCAAGGACTAATTGTTCGGCAATGCAGAGGAGTGAAATAATTAGTGTCGAAAACAGGATTTTGTGAAGGCAATTCTGTATAGATACGTACGTGAGTTAAATGAGAACGGTGAGAAGCAATTTTATTCCCATTATGCTACTCCATTTTTCTGTCTTATGAATAGAAACACCTTCATTCGCCTATCCTTTAACTATCTCAGTCAGTTCTTTCATTCTATAGAATTGAGTATCAAGTCAATTCTAGCTCTGAAGCATTTCCTTTGCCATTCAATCTATACTTTGTGCAAAAGCCAATATATAGTAATGTAGAGTATAAGATACTCGAGGGAGTTCGCTTACTTAAGTATGGACAGTGGATGGGTATACCTGGTCTTGTCGGAAATGTTTAATGAGATGGATGCTACAAAGAAAGAAATGAAGGTATTCTGAACATATTGAAGTGTGTCAAGTGCCGATTAAATTGGTTTGGAAGCGATGTGGCTCCAGTTTGAATACTGATGGTCTTAGTATGTCAACACACCTCGCAGTTTACATTGCCCTGCCCTGTCTACTTAATGTGTTAGCATTTGGCGTTGATATCTCTATTCATACGTTCTATTAGAGTAAATGGAGAAAGCTCCGTCCGTCCCTAGAAAATGTGAACTCGTTGTCCTTGTCCAAGACGAGGGAAACATTACGTGAGTCATCTGTGTTTGATGAGAATTAGATTACTACATACATATAAAACAGCTTCCATTTATCGCACAGACTTGACAGGCGTGTTCTCAGCGCTGTTTACCATCACTATCACTTCTACCCTACTCTTGGTGCAAAAATACTGATATTTGTTATGGTGGTTCTTGGGATAGAGAACGACGGCTCAAATTCACATGGTATTTACGTACAAAGAGAATAAACCATTTACACAGACTCTAAAAGCAATTCCACGAATGTGTAAATCACTGCATGCGACTAAAGAGAAAAATAAAGCTAAATAAATGGAAATAAGCTTTTTAGGAATGCCATACAGATTGCATAGCGCCTGGGTACTATCACCCATTTGAATACTGCATCAGAATGTCACCTTAGTTCGTGGTTTAGTAAAGGCATCTTTAGATTAACATAATACATTGGTAAATGGAATGTCCTCCAGGACATCTAATATGAATGTGCAAGAGAAATGAATCCAAGACAAGCCATTTAATACTCTTCAACTCGAAACTCTTTCTAAGAACTAAGCAATCGACTATGTAGGTTTTTCAATTACTCACAGGATGATGTCATTGATAGCATCATATAAATACTAGTCAATGTTATACAATTTAACTTGAATTGTTTTTTAGTCTCACACAGCTAACGTTAGTACATTTAAAATGCTGAAAGTTGTCTTCTATTATTTTCAGCTGGTATTACCTACGAAAATTACGGAGAAATTTCTCACACTTTTAGAGGTTCCGTGGTGGACTAAGTAGGAAGCTATACTGCTTGTACCGCTGATATCGTGCACGGGAACCTTTCAGTTATTAGAGGTTCCGTGGTGGACTAAGTAGGAAGCTATACTGCTTGTACCGCTGATATCGTGCACGGGAACCTTTCAGTTATTAGAGGTTACGTGGTGGACTAAGTAGGAAGCTACTGCTTGTAACGCTGATATCGTGTAACCTTTCAGTTATTATTAGTACATAACCACATTAGTTGCCAGAGTTGGTTATGACATTAAATACTAATGAATTTCAATATTTTAGAGAATTCTCACTTGCAGATGTCAAAAGATAAGCATATATATTATCATTTCATCCTCAGTGTAACATCAGAAATGTTTTACTATCTGCACCACAGGGAAAAGACTTTTACGTTTAGGCAAACTTACTTTCTTTTTGGTTACTTTGATCATGCTTTTCCAAAATTTTTGTTCGTGGTTATTTTGTCTTCAATTTCTGCCTATAATACACATATCAAAGATATTAATACAAAGAAAGCAGACTAAAAGTAAATAAAGTAGGCAGATATAAACAAGAAAATCGGGGACAACGATGAAAGCTTTCGATGCTTAAATTGAAAACTGGAGTGCAGTTAATCTGGGTTGTAAAATATCTTCAGATGATAAGTAAAACGTAAAAAATATCCGCGACTTTTCTAAGGAAAGCAATACATGAAGATAAATGGGTCTACATACATATACATCTCATCTTGAGTGAGCTACCGGTTCTTTATGGCCTAAATCTACAAAAGAATATATGAAGAGCCATTAAGCGCAGATAGCCTGTTATATTTCTGTTGTCTAGTCTTTGTAGCTGTATACCCCTTTAAGTAATTTTCTCCACTTTCCGTTATCTAAATTACCTCGCTTGCTTTGAGATGTAGATTAATTTGGTATGTAGTATTGCTAAACAAATGTTCAAAGTAGGTATCTACTTTAATATCTGCAGTTGATGCATTAAACTTACAAAGCTATTTTTCTGTACCATTTTGATACTACATTGTGCCATATCCATCAAAAGTGATAATATGACCTTCAATCTAATAAAATGTATTTGTTGGTATCCGTATGATCTTGTATCTGTGTCGAAATTGAGTTAGAATTACGTAGTATGAAGGAATGAAGATAGTTATTTGACTGTAAATTCGTCCCTGCTGTAGTTTGGGTATTTTCTGGAAAGCAACTCACCTTGCAACTTCCATGTGGTAACTTGTGTATATAACAATAACAAACGAAGGACAAGGGCAAGTCTGTTTTCCAAGTTTGGCAAAGTAAACGTAATAGAGGCAACAGTGAGTAAACACATTAGTTAGGTATCTTCTCCACTCATTTATGGATCTCTGGTTTGTTTTTATTCCCTGAGTAAGTAGCAGTGTATGTTCTCTCGTTAGTGAAAAACACCATCTGGGAAATTATTATATGCTGTCCCTGCTTTAATGGACGAATCATGAGTTTTGGTAGAGAGATACAAAATGATAGGAGCTGGCTTTGACTTATTTTCTTTCTCCTGTGTATAGTTGTGATCTGTCTCTGCAGAATAAACAAACAGGTAATGTGAATAAGTTTATTCTATTTTGTCCTTGTTTTTCCAGTTGCTGGAAATAGGACACTATTGGGACTACCTTCAGAATTTGTCAGACGAAGGCAAACAACAAACGAGAATATAATGACATCAGTAAAGCCTCCTCGACTCCGAAATGGATTTAGTTTAGCTTCTTTGTTCTCTCTCGCCTCTCTCTGTGGTGTGACATATGTCCATGCTTCATTATGCCAGTTGGAAACCAAACTTTGTCACTTGCAAATCGCACCCAACTAAACTTTGACAAACTCAGCATTGAATTTCACAACTTACATGTAATTGCCACACAAAATCTCGTAACTTTTAAGCCTTCTCTCGACAACTACACGCACATACACAGATAATAGTATCAGTACTTTCCGACAAATGTAATGTTGTGTTAACTCTCGAGAGTATCACACACGAGTTTTTAAAAGCACCTCCTAACTATTACTATATCCACGTACAACATTATGCTTACAGTTTATACTCATTGTAGTTTCCAGAGAATACAAATATCTTACAAAGCCATTTTCCTATGAAGTCATAATTCATTTACATAATGTTGCCTTATACTCTCTTTTTAAGTATCTAACAACAAGCACACTTATACATTCTACAAAATATTCCTCCATACAAACCACAAACACCAGAAATGTATGTTAGAGGTGTGCGACGTGTTCTATGTGACAACTATGAATTTCTAGTGTCATATCACGTATGAAACCTCAGAAGTATCACCACTTACACCACATCTTACGAAACTTTTCCTGTCATGTCACTTGCAGTTTTCTCGCTACTAACAACTAAACAGTCAACTCTTTTGATTTACCTTAACTATAGTATCCAACACTGCATTAGTCCACAAAGAACTTTATAAAAGCATGGTAAGTCAATCTAACTCTTTTCCACAAACTACTGTTGACTTTGCATTGCAAGTGTGTAGACGTATCATATATTTTATGAAATGTCTGCAACTGAAGTACATTTCAGACATTTTTGTCTCAGCTTGGAGGATATTTCACACAATTATGGTTTTAGTTAACCAAAATAAATGGTAACTTTCCCAGTTTCATACTAGATATAATGAGTTTTCATTTCAATTATTATTGGAGATTGACAAGTACGCAATTTACAGACAATTCGCATTGACATTTGAAGGTTTAACTATTGTATTTTGTGTTATGTTGTATATCTACCAAATTTAAAACAGTTTAGCCCTGGATAGCCTACTTTTATTGTGGTTCACGTTCTATAATTATAATATGAATGAAACATGAGTCTGAAAAAGAGACGTGTAATGTAATACGACTATTGTGGCACAATACTATTCTTATGGAAATTAGGTCACTGTAAATGTACCGGTATGTCATGCGTCATAAAGAGTCGTAAAGATTTTCTGTCAACGCAGACAGATGAACTGAAGGTGTGTATTTATTTCTTATTGTTACTACATCTTTTATGAATATACTGTTACATTGTAGTATAACCAACCATTAGTAAATCGATGAAATGGAGACAAATTCTATATTTCGGTTTCTACTACAACCTTAATGGGTTCTATTATTTAGATGACGATTTTGACAATAGCTTTCACTGTATTTCTCTGAAGGAAAATTAGATTTCTTTCGAAATATTTCATACCTTGTATTGTAGTCCCATGTGTAAACAAACGATGTAAAACCATTGTTCAGTATTTCAGGCAATGGTTACTCCTACGCTGCTAATATTTATGGTGGGGAAAGGAAACGAAAGTTGGGCGTGGTGAACATTTGATATTAGAGATAAATCCTTGTGGAAAGTAAGTGGCTGTATTGAGAAATTGAATAGTAGTGCACGATTAAGTGGAAACTAAATTCGAAAATTAATTTGACATCTGCATGCGGTCCGGATAGAAAGTTGGAAAGCATTTCAGCGTTTTTGAAGTTGAATGTTCAATGTAAATGACTTGATCTACTATTGTGTCGAAGCATGTACTTCCCTCATCCAGAAATTCCTCCACATTGTTAACCATTTACGAGAGCTGTATATAAAGAGCAGTGAGTGATGGCTGTAGACTATATAGCATAAAGTATATTGACAGTTGAAGAAAGACTAGAAAAGGGTCGAAAGCGAGAAATGAATGGCATGCCGAACATAGCGGACCAAATACCATAAACTATTCCTCATCGCTCTATTCACTTTACTATTCTATTGAATTTATGCAGTCTCACTCAGTCTCCACTCCTATTTCGACCAAAACAGACCATTATCCCTGCCGTTGCAATTGCTACTTTACTTTTTACTGACGTGGTGAGAACTCAAGTGAACTGGAGTGATGCACAGTGAAAGCAGCAGACTATTCTATAATGCATTGTCTGCAGTAGCAAAAGAATCTCTCCTTTCGAATTCTCGTTTTCTCTGACCGGGTCCCTCAGCTAAACTTAGACTATAGGTATATGACAAGTATTCACTTTGGGATTTTTATATATCTCTACTATTACACATGCACCTTCTTATGATCTACGCAGAAGAGATGTAATTCTTAAGGTATGCCAGATTTTATGTATTTTTACTCCCACACCTTGACTGCCAAGAAAATGCTCTGATTATTGTTGGAAACTTTTTAAATTTCAAGACTACCGTATATCCCTTTCTTCACCAAATCTTCATCCTCTAGTTCTGCAGTAAAACAAAAGTACTTTATCTTAGATATGGCATCACTGCACTATTTATAAAATGTATCTGATGTAATAATGCTATGATGTACCTAAAACGATTTGCTGAAAATTGAACATTAAAAATAGCTTGTGAAAAGAGGTCAATATTTGGGTTAATATAGAAATGCATAAGGAATGAACTCAACATTCCAGAATGGAGTCTTTCCTTTTAAAATGTTTCAATTCTTTCCTCATTTCTAGCATCCCAATCTCATTTATGTGAAAATAAGGGATTTGGGAGTGGATCTTTGTGTAAAACAATGTATTGTTGCCAATGTGAATCGTTTCCATTGTCTGTCAGCATACTGACAATTGGTTGATTCAGTCAATCCAATTGAATGAAGTGTAGAGCTGACAGGAAGGAAGCTTAGCAGACAAGAACTGAAGATGTTCAACAGAAGTTCAAAATAATACTTTCAATTTGATTCGTTGCATTCGGGAAACAAAACTTGAGCAGCTACATTTTCCTTAGCATAAAACCAATCTAGTGCTGTATTATATTATTTGTTTTTGTATGGATCTATGCTGTACTTGTAACGTAATAGCAAACATCTTGTGCCTTCTCCCATTTCTCTCTCACTCATGTATGTCCTCACAATTCACAAAGAAACGAAATACTTTGATTCAATTCTGTTTCCCATTAAAAGGTTTACAGTTTACCCAGAAGACAAAGCCAAGTCATCAAAACGGGAGCAGAAATTCAAAAGGGAGAGGAGAAAAAAGCTCTTTCCTGTATTTACTTAGAAATGATAAATATTAATATATGATAATAATATTCGTGCACATCTCCTGTGTGACTAAAGAACTACATCATTGCACAGAATCTACCCACGCAGTTGTGTGAAAGGAAAATAAATTTTATTTAGACGAATAACCTTAGATGCCCAAATGCTAATGTTCCATTTTCCTTCTGCGTAGGCTTTTTTTATCACGAGGATTACTCGAGTATTTTTCCTTAGACGATATTTTTCTTTTGTTTCGTAGTCACACCAGATAATCCTACAAAGCATTTCATTTCCTGTGCTCATTTTTATGATATTTACTCAAATTGCTATTTATATCTGTGTGACATAGTTCAGTAGTTTATATACAATTTATATGACAATTCCTTTCAACTCTTCAGTAATGATGGTTTTATAAAGATACTTCAAAAGCATTAGTAAGCAAACATTTCCAGTGAAAATAAGTAAATTCGTCATTGAATTGAGTGATGCTTTAAATAGACTATCTCTCTAATGTACACAGATTTCCACAGAATAGTATTATGTGGACAAATATGTCAAGTAAAGGTCAAAGAGATAACGAACCCGAATTTAATTTACGTACATTACGGACCAAGAATAGCTACTCACAACTAAGTGCTATCCAGATTGTATTGGATAAATAAATGAGCCATGAACATTTTATTAGCAGAGTAAATGCCACACACAGACCGCATTTTGCAGATCTACTCACAATAAGAAACAGATAAACTTAAGTAAGCACAAATAAACTTTGTTTATACGCGAGAGCCTCGTTTATATATTTACCTCATGCTCCAACAAACTCATCCTCACTTTTTCGACTCAAAGAGACTCAACTCCAATAAGTTACGTTGAAGAGACGTTGAAAGATTAACAAACTTTAACAGCTGAAATTTTTACTGTGCTCACATACCTGGCTTATAAGTACTTACTTTGGCATTATTCGCATGCTGTAAGTACTAGCTTCATGAAAATCAACCATGGCTGTGACAATACTGTCACAATAATATACACTGTTACAATTCGATTTGAGATAGTCTGCATGTACTTTTCCAGTTATTTATTATTTTAATCTCTCTATTTGTTCACTTGCGTGAACACCAATTTACCTGCAAGGTTCGGCTGTCAGACTCGATAAGGATTTATTGCTGTGCCGACAAACCGAGCATTAACACCTGTCTCCCCATTTTCTGTTCACACACAATCAGTCAAGGCATGCTGGCATGTTCATGAAAAAATTAATGCTTTTTTTCGCCATATCTCCAGATGTAAAGGCTATTTATTTCTAATTGACAATTTGTGTACAACATTGGCAAGAATGAGATATGAGATACAATGTACTTGTCTTTCTTGCTTCCTATTTGTTGCTAAAAAAGGAATTTTATTCCCCGAATTGAATGCTTGGTTTTAGACATCTGTGGGAAAATAAAATGACAAATTACCATGCGTCCCTGTTTGCGGCTAATGCATGTTTTCTTAGTTTTTTCGACGATAAATCGACCAATTTTGTATATAAATCTAAACTTCATAGATCAAAATATCCAGGACCAAGGGTCAGACTTGGTTCAATTTTGGGGTGTATAAGTAATAGGGAGCGTATTTCAAAAAATATGTTCATTTTTTGGCGGGATCACTGTAAGAGTCATTTCGAAATAACTAAATATATTTATCATTAAATATGTAAATCCTTATTAAATAGCCTGCCCATGCGTCTGGGGCCAAACCTGGAGTGCGTGACCCAAAATTATTTTTGCCTGAACATTTTGACACCTGGCTTGGTCTATTCAAAATAGGGTGAAGATTTTTCTTTTTTCTGAAAACCTTGTTTTGAAATATTTCCGCAGTTATTCTTAGGATTAGCAAAGATGATTTTCCACATATTTCCGAACGGAAAAAGTTAACCCATTTAGCGGAATATTTCAATGCATTACTATGAACACTATTTTTTATTTCAACTGCGACTACTTGATTTGAAACTTGGCTTGGTCAAAATAAGAATTCAAGCCTCGATGGGGCCCTAAAGTCAAGAGCCAAGGCTCCTAATTCCCAATATGCCACAAGACCAATTCAATATAGTGCCTGTTTTAATAATCAATTATATAATTTCTTGTCCTGACGAACCTGCCATGCTTATGAACACATTACCTGTCCATACAAATACTATGTGATATATAGAAAATAGCAATTTTTAATCTTTGGAAGCTAAAGTTATCGAGTTTTAGCAACCGTAAATAGTCAGAAGTGTATAATATTGTGTATTCTTAACACGTGGAGAAGTGCATACATTTAGTTGACACATATTTAAAATGGCAATCTTGTCCGATAATTTATAAAGGTTGACAAAATGTAGTTCATGCATAATAAATATTGTGGTGTAGGTACGCTAGTTAATAGTGGTGACACAGTTCTGCATGTTAGTAAACATCAACAACTGAGCTCGGATGTGAAAGACAAGTATTATTGTTCTATTTGGATCGTTAATATTCAGTAAAGCGGACGGAATAAATTAGAATTAGACACGGTGTGATGAGATTTACAATGAATAATACTTATTAATTGTATTTGCAATATAAAGCAGTAGGAGGTGGAGGGTACAGGGTAGAGGAGTGCTGAAGATATATTTGAGGTTAAATTATGGCAAGTGTGCTGGCTGCAGTCATGAAACCCGGCGCTTACTCAGTCAACATTAGCGCTAATTGGAACTCTAATCTCTAACAAACGTATATACATGGATATGTGCATTCGGTACGGTACGCTATGTTACGGTTCTGTTCTGTCAGTATGCCACACGGTGTGTCAGGGCACAAAATTATTTACTTAAACATGCTGCAACACAATGAACATTACTAATACGCTGTGACTTGTGCGAGTCTCGTTTGCCATGTATCTTGGAATAAATATTCATAATATGTGCTGTGCATTCAGTTCAATTCATTCAGTCTTATCGTTAGTGTTAGTCAGAGGAGCGTAGACTGTTTATCTGTAAAATACCGGTTGCCAATAAACCAGACCAAGTCAGTATATGCATTATGTGTGCAATTTTATATCCTAACAGTAGTCAAGTAGTACTTTATATGTGAGTACATAACATTTCTATTTGTAGAATGTAGAATACATGTTCCTTTTCCTTATGTGTTACACTTATACTTATATTCCGCTATACGAAAGTTGAGTAGATTTAAGACATGCATGCATATACTATACACACGATTCTTGTGTATGTTACAGATTTTAATGGAATTCCTATTTTCTCATGGAATCTCTCGAATGAATGTATCTGTGTAATGTAATGCTTGTCTAAACGGAACGTAACTTTGAATAAATCTACAGAAGAGTCCGTAGCGTCTCTAAGATATTTGCAGAGTACAGTCTTCATACATCACAAATAAGATACAGCGTTCTCCATAACAGTTTGGCTCGCTGTCCTCTTCTACTTAGACCCTCTTTTGCCAGTTCCCACATCCGAATTTTACTGGATTTTACTTTCTTGCTCTTTCTATATAACAATGGTTCGCATCTCGTCTTGCGTGCTTTTCTGCCTCTACCAAAATATCGAGTTGTTTCGCGTATGCAGCCACTCAACACTGCTTCGTGCACTCAATCCCGTTTTCAGACTGTTAATCCAAACTCCAAATGCTACTACCTACTTAATAATATTGAAACTGAAGTAATTAATTTCCTATACCGAATGGTCTCCACTATGCGTGTATTATATGTACTTTATTAAATACAAAAATCGTGGTATACATACTTAGTATTCTTAATAACTACAAAATGCTTTCTCTATATACATACAAGCAGCAGTATTGCAGCTATGTAATTACATTTAAATATTAGTATTGCCACGCCTTTTAATGCACAGGCGATAAAAGTTATGTAGATTCATAAAATCACCTAACAGATTACAGTAGAAAAATTCCCCCGTGTGTTCGTTGGGAAATGAAAGCCTGAGAGAATGATAACTATTTAATCCAATTACAGCAAATTCGCCCACATGAATGTGTTTAGTGGTAACTTAAATATTTAGGATGATAAGAGGAATGGAATGTGCTGAATTGGATAACTGTCTCAAAGTATAGAAGATGCCATCAACATTGTATTGCGGTGTGTCACATATGCACACTGCGGAGTTTGTAGACTAATATATTAGAGCTGCTTGTGACAATATGGTGCAGAAGATATGTCAGTCGGCATTTGTGGCAAATACCAAGATATATAGTTACCACCATAAAGAATGAATTATTAGGGACGGAGAAGATCCTATTTAAGTGGCGACATTTCCTAAACGACAAAATTAGACTAATGCCTTGGAATTTTCCCAGTGTCTTGCCTTTTAAGAATAAGGGAATGACAGTTACGTAAGTCGAGTAGCCTCAACCTCAAAGTCCCTGCTGTATATTAAATTGTCAGTTTATTCTTTCTAGACGACTGTCGCCAAGAAAAATGCATCACAGTTATATTTTTACTATGATTTACTCAGTTTCCATGCTATGTGTGTATCAAGGTTGCATTCTCAGTTTTAGGTTCTAGAAACTATGGAATACATAGCCAATATTACATGAGAATGTGTAGACACTTTGGTAGAACACAAACAGAAGCAAGTTAACCCAAAGCACTCAGCAATACAGATTACAGTACACAATCTAATTCATGCATTAAGAATAGGATTAGAGCTCATAAAGCTGAGTGCTATCAAAATTGAAGAGATGACATTCATAAATACACCCACAGTAGTTCTGCACTACATTTATTGTAAGAGGGGAAAGTTTCGAGCTGTGTCCTATTTGAAATACTTATAGTCAGTTGCGTACATTTGTAAGTGTGTGCAATATAGCCCCTCATTCATACATTGTTAAGAAGGCTTTGAATGAAAGAGTGAATGAAAGTCTACATATCGGTTTACATGTATAAGTACTGCTGGTACAAATAGAACTGTGCGTAAAGTCTGCGTAATATTCTGGATAACATAACATAAACATAATAGACCAATATTCGTGCATATTAATATTGCAGCAAAAAGGAAGGTTGTGGTGCGTGTTTATGTATAGTATTACTACTTTGGCTTACCGATTTAGGCGCGAGAAGCGTTGCCGGAAAGCCAATGAATTGAGAAAGTTGAAAGTAGGTACAGATTTTCTCCAGGATATTTTGTACAACAATAGCTTATACGGCTTTACGTAAACTTAACAATTTTCACTTTTCTGGACAAAACTGTACATTATCTTTAAGTCTGAGAGTAAATGGAAGATATTGGATCAGAGTCCGTCTGTGGTTCTACTTAGCATTTAGTATTGCTTAGTCTACCTTATAATATTTAGTAGTAGTAGAACGAGAAGTATCGTTGTGAATTAATAACGGTATGATAGATAGTGAAGAATGATTACAGTTTCTGAATAGAAAATCTTGATTAGAGAAATAGTAAATATTATAGTGGCTAATGTGAAGGAAGGGGTATTTGGAATTTCTTTAGTTGGTTAGAAGAAAAGAAAGTTGATGAATGTTCGTTTAGATTTTTTGGGTTGTAATATAACGTGGCACCTTTGGTTGAGCTGAGTGGCATGTCTCTGTCTCCACTATCCACTCGTGAAGACTGAATGAAAGAATGAAAATAAAATTCCACACCAAACCAGAGCACTTTTCAATGAAATTAAATGTTGCTATTGTGGATTCTGTATGGAATTGTGTGAAAGGAGTTGTTCAGAAGGAGTAAGTATATGTAGCTATTGTGAGGTGCAGGATTCGTGTGTATTGCATTAAAGTGAGGCAGTAAAGTAAAGTGGTGCAGTGACAGACAGACAAGTCAGCCAGCCAGCCAGGCAGGGCAAAATTGAACTGAAAGGAACGTGAACGCGAAAACTGTGACTAGGAGTTTCCCAAATCCGAATTTGAAAGTACACAACCGTATAGGATCGAGTAGTACCTATGTCACTGAAGAATGTATGTATAAGACTGTGGATATGTATGTGAGGCTTCCTCTCTGCACTCCACTGTATTTTAGAGTAGAGCCGAGCTGAGTCGACAAGTTCGCCCGATTTCGGACTCCTTGGGTTTCTTTGGAAAATTGTTTAATACAGTAGGATCCTACTTGCATTAGAGTTCGGAGAGGAAGACTTGGTTCGTGTCGCCTGCCTGGTGTGTTTCTGTGTACTTATACTTACTTACTACTGCACTACATACACTCTGCTGATATTCTCGAGTTCAGAGCAAGCAATGTAAATCAAACGTACGGAGACTTCGGCTCCTTCACTCGTCCACTTTCGGAATCCGATCGGCTCTTCACTTTTGCCGTATGCATGTAGAGTATCTCAAAAGTGCAGCACTACTCTACTGTCTCTCTCTGCGATCTTCTCTGTTATGTTGTTGTATTCGTATCTAATAAAGCAAAGTATAATATGTAAGCAGCACTACGCACGTGTAGTCTGTTTAAGGCTAACCAACTCTACTTAACTCTCTCATATGGAATTTTCTCTGTTGTAGGAGTATGTGCCAATGTATTATTTTCGCGGAACTCTTAGCTAACTAACTACCTATGCTTTTATACATTACACTTGCACTCCTATTACGTAAGTAGCAATAGTTACCTTATTTGTTGTACCACCGTTCGATGTAGATACATATCACATCTCTATCTCTACTCTCTCTCTGCCTGCCCATCACGTTTATTCTGTGGTGTAGTAAGTAAGGACATGATAGAGGCTATATAATAATACGTAGATAGGTATATAATATTTAGCAATCTATAGACAGATATTATATAGATATCTTTTATATGAAGTATCTTCTACAACTCAGGATCGTTTATTTTAAATGGAGACTATTGCTGCTACTAACATTAAGTATACAAAATATATAGCTTGTATAAGTATACTATATACACTCTTATAGATATAGAGAGCTAGTGCTTTGGGTAAGTCTGTCCGTAGAGAAGTTCTATCTTGCTTTTGCTTCGTTTACTTGTAAATGTAGTCACATCAGCATTGTGAGTGAATTTTGTGAAGTATGTAGTAGTGGTTGGATGGAAATAGTACTTTAGGCAGATTGGTCTGGAATTGAAACCTTACATTACAACATCCATACTCCTAGCCAATTTGCTACTTCCTATGAAGCATTATCTTTCAATGTCCTCAAGGTATATTTTATATGCAATGCAGGTATAGCATACACTATGCAAACTCCAATCCTCTCTTGACAAATACGACACAGAGACAAAACCAATTCAAACCTCTATTACAAAACCAGCAGTGTAAATCCAGAACCTAATATCACAGAAACTATGGACAGAAGTAATATCTCCTATATCCTGTTGATTATTACTACTCTCTACAACTTTCTGCAGAAATGAAACAACTCTTTCCACTACCGTAGAAAAGGGCTACATTGGACAGTGCAAATACTCATCAGTTTCTGCGAATGCAATCTGCGGCTGCATTATTTACTTTTTGGCTTGTCAGTCAGAATGAAATCGTCGTATACATATTAACGTCGTATTTGAACTTTATACTTATAGTAGCTTTTATATTAGAACATTGGTATACATTATACATAGGTTTACACTACTGTAAGTATTATTTGGTCCTCTTGACCTTTAGGGGAAGGAAAAGCAATTATATGTTCTTACTACTTTAGCATCTATGATTCGCACAGTTTTTCGTGATCAGAAAATTGTAATGCAGAAAAGAAATTCTCGGTGACATAATCCTTTTGAATCTTTTACATCACGAAATGGTAAGCTGCTGTCAGTGCTCATTTATTTCCAGAAGTTCTGTGCAAAGGGATGTAACTCAATGGTAGCAACAAATGCATTTTAACAACCAGAACATTTTTGGAATTGTGTATTGCTATAATAATCCTACTAATGTACCTAATGGAGCTTGGTCGACATGCCTTCTGTAATATCGACATTATACAAAATGTGGAGCAAACAGCAGATAGCGAAATTATTACTCATACTGGCCCAGTGGCTTATCATAAATGTAGTAAATACATATCTAGTATTTAACAAGTTAAATGCTATAAAATCCTGTGCTGATAAGCAAAGCCGTTATAACAGTAATGTAGCGAAGAAAGATAATCGCATATTTGTGGTGCTGTGTTTTATTGCCAACCGATGTGGCTAGCTGCAAAGCCCTATGCA
>JABASH010003247.1:0-17087 GCA_019776445.1 Tomocerus maximus | reverse complement strand
ATAACGTAACATGGTAAACTATAAACCTACCTCCTAGCACCAGTTTTATTATTTTATTCTAATATTCTAAGTTGCTTGTATACGCATTTGTCTAGACTACACTAACTGCTATACATGCGTACAAATACATCACAGTCGACTTTGGCTACGCAATCCAATATCTTTAACTCTTTCGGCCTCCTTATGGTTAACTTTCTTGGTCTACTCAGCCTACTGATTCATATCATACATATTTATGTTAGCACTCATTCGAAATGTAAATACTAACACTACTCCCAACGCACCGTATCTAATAATATATCCGAGTACAAATGTCTACTCTAAGCTGAGCCCATTTGAATTCAAGATTTTCCTATAAGTAATAAAATTTCAGCTGTTTTAAGATGTACACTTGTGGTTATAGTTAATTGCACGAAACTGTTATTAGTTGGCTAAATGAAGCTACGATGTTGCATACAAATCATATTTTTTATCTGGGATAGTTTTTAGCAAAGCAAGAGTGAAAATGACAATAGCAAATAGGTAAAAGTAAAATCTCCTGTGTAAAAATTGGGTTTATGATGTTACAACTTTATGTTCATTACCACTAGTACATGGACATAATGTAGACTACTTAATATGATACAAGTCTACAGCGAAGGAAGAAACATAAATAAGATATTTACGAAGAGCCATACACGCCTAATTTGTAAATTATGTGAACTCTGACTGATTACAAGTTTGTGAGTACAAGGGGTCGTAACTTCTAATTATTGTTGCATCTATTACAATTTGGAAAATACGTAACACATGCGAGGCTATACGGAAACATACATCATCTCATATGATGTGCTTTGCAATTCAATTGCCAAGTCTTGCTTTGAATATAAATATTTACTGAAGTTTCTGTTCATTGAATGAGTAGTAGTATATGCCACAGTCTAGTCTATCTATTATGCGATAATATTTCTTCATTCATTCCTGCATACGAGACCAGGAGGAATTCATTTGATTTTTTATGTTTCCAAGCTGAAAACAAGTGTCAAGTTGAACAGCAATCAAAACAGTAGCTGTCTATAAATCTATAGCTTGATTGTGAATGATGATACTTAATCAATTATTGAGCAGTAATAAAAATTACAGCTCACTACTGCAGACATAGTCTACTTGGAACAGATAGTTTACGACGAGCAAAAACCCACGTTCAAGACTGGAATTTTAAATAACAATCCACCAGCCGTATGGTAAGTAAGTACAGAAATCTCACCACAAGAATTGAAGTATGCAAAGATAAGTAATATACCTAATCTTTCTAAACCACACCAGGAGAATTACGCAAGACTCCAAGGGGTAAAATGTAACCTTGTTTATTTTTATGCGATTCGAAGTATCTTGGGAACACGAGTTAAAAAGTCGTGAAGATGTTGCTCCGCGTTTTTGTCAAAGCTGTAGTTGTAATACTCAGGATCAAATGCATTAAGTAGGGAATTAAATGTAAGCTATGTAAACACATTGAGTTGTAACGTTGTAAGGAGGATATTAATACGAAAAGTTGAAAGAACATGAAAATGGAGATGAGACGAAAGGATCCGTCAGAAGAGGGCTAGTCTCTGTGATAGTTTATGCGGGTAGCAAATCCTTAATTCTTTCCACTTAAAGTTGATAGGGAACAAGACACATTTATCTTGGAGTGGATCGGGTAGTTACATGCTAGTTACTTCTCCTACCAGTCATCTGGTATCAAATGAGATGGAAATGAGAGACTGGACCGGACTTAGTCATAGGAATTAAAAGGATGGGCAGGACAGGCCTACAACGATAGCAGGATCATTTAAACTCAGAGATAATCAAGTCAAACTAAACGAAGAGAAATCAAACTGTACTAACAACATGGTTTTATTCGCCTATTTAATAAATGTATACTTGAGTCTGTGTGTGACCCTCTCGAGATTGCCTAAGTAGGTTGTTCTTACTTCTTATGTCTTTATACCTACTCGTACATAATAAAGAGTTACAGATGCTATGCTCTAGTCCTTATTTATGTATTCAACATTTCAATTCAACTTTCCTGTGCATGTTGGTAGGAGTAGGTAAAGATGAATTGAGTTCGTAAGTGAAGTAAGCAAAGGATTCCAGCCGAGCAAGAAGAGTACATAAGTGTATTCGTTTAGTATATTATAAGGTTGTTAGAAGACATGACAGCCCAGACAAGATGAACATCTCCTATACATCAAGACGCTGTACCACATTTGATTTCTTTCAGTGTCATTGCATTTTGTGCACATAGAGAAGCTAAGGTAGCTGATTTAAATTGTGCATTGCACAGAGTAACTAATGAAATGAACTACCTGCTGCCAACCTGCAGTTCACAGTTCAGTTGTACACAACAATTAATTCGTCTACTCGTAACTTAGCCAGAAAGCTTCACTTAGCCAGGAACGACACTAGCTCAAACATGGAAATAATATACAGCTTCACAGATCAACAAAACTACCTTGTGCCGTGATTTTTCTACAGTTTTACATGTTCTGTTTGTCTTAGGTAGGGTTCTTGTAAAGATGAGACGTGAATTAAGCTTTGCATGACAATTGACAATGTCTACAGCAACTAATTTATGTAGAGACTTAGGACACTGTCGAAAGAATACGTAATGCAAAAATACACTGTATTTGTGCTAAACGTATGGACTAGAATTAATTGTGGTGTTTATATAAAATGAGCAAGTGAATGTAATGTAAATGTAAAACATCGCAACAGATAACCTAATGCACTTGTTAAATCCGAGTAGAGGTAGTGCTGATAAAGAGATAAATTTCGTCTAATAAGTCAAGCGTAGAAGTCAAGTGAGCGAGTGAAATGAAGTAAGCAGACAGATACCGTCTTGACGATAGAGAATAATTATATTACTCAAAACAGGGGGCAACGAGCCAGATAGGAAGCTCTGGAGTGGAAAAGTTTACTCGTTGACATTTACCTGAACAACTTGGCTCTGTAGATTTGTAATCTTTTGGCTTTGTGAGGGAATTTCCTTCAAAAGTTTTAGCAATTGAGGGAAACCCAACTGGTTATGATTGTGACTTTATTTTATGATAAGTTCTACAGAATAGCCAACAAAGAAAGTCATATTGAGATACCTTCGCCGATAGAATGCCACACCACAACAACTTTGCATTCATAAAAAACTGCTGAAAATATGCAGCTATGCCACAGAAAGTATTACATTTCAAGAGTTAAGTGAGCTGTACACAATTTCTTATCGTTAGATTAGATACATTCATAAATATTGTACGTGAATTCAACTGGACGATGGCTGGATGAGATTTAGGTAGATAGAAGACCCTAAGTGCTATGCAAATGAAAACTGTTAAGATCTTTGGATAATGTGTTCTATGGCATCTCATATGCCATGTGTATTCCTCAGAAAAGGTAAATAACTCTGTAATGATATGTAATACAGAATCTATGGCGCAGCATACTATACCTACATGCAAATAGTAAAAGACAATAATATCTATAGCCAGGAGGTTGAAACAAGATTCAGAGTTAAACAATAATAATCCTGTCTTGTTGTGGAATATTTTAAGAATAAATTGTACCTGCTCAATGATGTCTCGCAGTTGCATGACAGCCACTCCGACGAAACTGTCTTCACGAGCGAAGCAATAATCTTTGACACAAATGTGCAGCTCGAAACAATCAAGATGCTCCTCGTTCCCCACGATGCTGAAATCAGTCAAAAGAACAAGTAAATGCCGTGAACTGAACATTTTATAATAATCAATACCCACAATATAAATTCCCCTTTTACATCGCACACAGCATATCATTATACACCAAAGCTAAATAAAATCGTAAGCTTAGGAAATACGATTAACACGTTCACATAGGCACCCACGTTAACTCATGCACTATTATACCAACACTCAAACCCATTAGACATACATGCTATTGTTAATATTGTGAGTAAAAGTGCCCAGCGATAATAAACGATTCTAGATAGATAAAACCTAGAAGAGGCTCAATCGTGAAACCTGGTTCATATGGTTCTAATACAAACATATACTTAAGCCTAACTTGTATATAAAATATTTATATAAAGTAGCATTTAGCATTCTATTTACTTCTCAATATTTGATACATAAAGCATTCTGATGAACACATCAAAGATGGATCATCCATCAACATCAACATCATAATTAAATTAATTGATTGATCAATCACGCCATTCCATTCCACACGACTCTTACATCTAGAGTAGCCCTACTAAAGCATCCACTACAATATCTACGCACCTTATACTACACTGGCATCTATTTTGTGTCATAATCTCACCAGAGATCTATTTCCTCACACTTTTCAACCAAGTTAGACCATCATGGGGCTTCCTCTGTATAGCCTTTGCACATACTATTTAGTAATACCTATAGTATCACCAAGAATATAGATTGTTATTTATATCCACATTTAATCTATCTTCTCTCAATTTCCCACACACTTCACACACATGCATGTTAATGATATCTCTATACGATTTTTATTTGACGCCAAGAAATTCGAGAACCTTTTTGTCCGTGTGGTAGTGGTAACAATTCTCAGACTTCCAAATAGTCATATTGGAAAAATAACTTTCATTAACAGCACACTTCACCTAAATCTATGTAATTTAAGTGTATGTATCTTTCACATCATCAAATTCAGAAAATGTTTGATTGGGAAGTTGAAAACATGATACTAACTAACCGATCTACATAAATACCCCTAGAAATACATTCACTTTTATTTAGAGTCATATAAAACGTCCTGTCATTACTCATTATGTACAACTTTTGGGATTGTTTCTTCAAGGAAAGACCATTTACTGAATTTGATAAAAGTGTAATAAAACCATTGATTATATACAGATTGACTCAAGTCTAGCAAAATAACATTACGACAGCGAATAACCATTAAAGATTGAATAGGACAAAAAATTTATTTTACGTATACAATAACGAGGCATTGCTAAGGCCTATCTTTAAGCTTAAGAAAGTCTTTGTCTAATTTCAAAAATTTCAACTGTGTGGGGATTAAAACTAGTTGCATTGTACGTAGCTTCATAACATAACTGTAACTATTAATGTTTGTCGAAGAAATAATAGAAATTTTTCTCGCAGTTAAAGCACAGGCACATAAGCAATTAATTTTTATCGACCAAAAAGTCCGCTTTTTTGCTGAAAATATTCTGGTCTGACTATGGGGCTAATGTAAAATAAAGCAAACAAACATGTTTTGAGTAATTTTAGAGGCAATAACTTAAGGGCTAGTTGTACTTTAATTATTTCATTGATTCTTCTCCCTGTCCACTCGCTTCTACCCATTCCCACAATTTATTTTTCTCCCCGCGTCCTTATTGGATCCTTCGTGTATGCTATTTACTTACATCTATTCTTACTTAACATTAGTTACCCACCAGACACACACACACTCACACAAAAAGTATTCCAATCAACATAGTTGGGAGTGAAAGGGGCCAAAACAAGTGAGCATTAGTGCCAAAACCATTACCGTAAAGCAAGTAAAGAAATGTTTACCAAAGCTGAAAGCTGATTTACTTTAGTGCATACACACACAGGTAGGTAGATAACTTAGGGAAAGATCTATGTGCATTTTCAGAGAGAGAGTTCGATTTGGGAAAGATATGTAGTTTTATTTTTTATAGAACGGACTACCGGAGTTGATTGTGGAAATCGTTACTGCAGTCGTTATATAGTGGAAAACAATAAAGAGGTCAAAAGAAGGAAGGAAAGCGTGAAATTTTGGGTGGTATTGCATGAGACATCGCTTACTGTGACAAAGCATGGCATTTGTACTGCGATGAAATGTAAATTGTTGTTTTTAGGTGGAACTGTAGATGCTGATCGAATTCTGAACTGAGTGGGGACATAAGTATATTTATGTAATGCTCCAGAACACTATCAATATAATATTATGAACCTAGGAGTTTGCATAGAGAGGAGAGTATAGAAAAGACAGAAAGAGAGTAAATACATAAATAGAGAACAGTTGATTTTATCGAGGAACTGGATCAAAGATTTATCCTCAACATCTGTGTAGTTGCACTGAATGTGTTGGGTACTTAGAGAAAGGATGGGAACTACTGTAGATACGTATTAGATAGAGATTAAGGAAGAAGAGGGATGACAGGGACTAAGGATGCCATGTGATGGAGTGACGTGACGACATACATACACAGAGATATCTGTAGATAAGCAAGCGTAGGAAGATCAGTTCAGTTGAATGGAGCGTGAATGGGCCATAACATTAAAAGCGAAAGGCCATCGAATAAAGACAAGAGATAGGATCAGTAATTATCAACTCACAAGTGGAATGTTTCGTTGAACTTGGGGGACCATGTACCAGATTTGGATTTAGTAGCTTGTTTTCGCTTCTTATCTGATAAGTGAGGACCGATCAGGTTGGCTTCAACGAACGGACGGAACATGCCACTCGTCACTGGCCACTTTATTTCATTAGCCGCAACCACTTTTTACATAAGACAAAACCAATGGATTAGAAACCATTCAAGCAGTACGAAAAGTGTCCAAGCATCAATAATAATCATCCTTGTCCACTCTTAAGTACTTCTTTAATCTTTACTGCTATGTCACTTTATGTGTTCTTAAGTACGCACTATTTTATATTAAATGTTCATCTCTACTTATTCCATCACAAATATATTCTTCTGCTCAGACCAAGTACATACGTACTTGGTCTGTGCATACGTACTTGGTCTGTGCATACGTACTTGGTCTGTGCATACGTACAATATATTGCACACTGGAAGTAGGGAGGTAGGTATTAACTTTCAAACATGTCTCCGATTTCATTATGCGCATTTTACAAGCAAGGCTAACTAAACTTGACAAAGACTCGACCAATTAATGAAATGATCATTGCGCTGCAGTTTAACTTATCTGCTACAGCTTAAGATTAAGGAAAAGTTATACACTCACTCGCATACACTCGTAGAAGTAACGACTCCAACCAATGTACTCGTGACTATGTTCTCGTACCACTTATGATAATGCCTTTTATGAATCAAGCTATAAAATACCCTAATATGCAAAAGACTTAATATGCCTGCTTATAATTTTTCTATGATGAAGGAAAGCAACGTAGGCAGGTAAGACTAAACAAGTTCTTCGGTTATTTGTTGTAATACTATTGCGTTCCACATACTACTAGATGAAATTCTTAAGGAATAAATAACGATAGTGATTCTCTGTAATCCCTGGCTATGCATGGCGTAAACCCAACCAAATGACGTCTTGTTGTAATCTAAGTCACTCGCATGACTAATTTCCTGTTTTCATTATCATTGATATTCAATGCTGACAGAATACAAAGCGGCTGTAGCTCGCATCAAAAAGCATAACATCTTTCATCAAAGTGTTAAAATCAGAGTTTAATTGAATGTATTGTGAATATTGAAACAGAATAGTTCATAAAAATGAAGTAAAGTATGTCACGTGTGTACAGACAATCTGAATAATATGTGAATACTAAGCTTACTCTAGAAATTGCAATAATATAACACAGACACCCAAATCCATCATCACTGCAATATTGAATATATATTATATCGATTGCATTTCGGGTCGAAATAGAATTTTTATTTTATCTGCAGCAGCAAAAACGTTATAACGTATGTGGACTTATTGTTAGTACAAATTTTGAATACTGAAATGGCAGTATAAATAGCAGAGATATTTCTATAGCAAGACAAGTTGAGTAGATATAATGGCTCAATCGAATCTAAAACACCTCTAAGGTCACGTTTGAATTAGAATAAATGAATTACATATGCACGGATGAAATCTCGTGTTAGTCGAAACGATGCCTGCATAGAAAGCCTAGCCCAGAATACTCGTACTACTTGATCGTTGGGTTTCCTCCCCACATGATTATGATGCAACTCACCTGCATTTGATACTTTGATAGCCTATGATTACTGCCTCATTTATGTAAAAGTTAATGCCGATTGACTGAGTACATAAGGTATAGCTAGGGAGTAGTGCATCTGCATAATTATGAAATAGTGCAAGAATTTTTCCAACAGCTTTTGTGTAGGTAGTGCAGGTAGAATTGGAACTGAGACCTGGATTGACTGAAATCACTCTTTCTTTTCGGTTTTTCAAACAGATTAAGTCATTACAAAGCTCGACAGAATATTAAATCGAAAAGAATCATTTCTGCTGCTTCAATTCAACACTTGTTGCAGATTAGAGCAATTGCAACTCTGCTACGTAGAAAGCCTGACTGCCCACTTGAATAGAATAAATCTGTGCATTGATGCTCCACATGCTAACCTGTACAAGTTAGCGTTATCAGAAGACAAGTTAAAGAGCTTAAGGTGTCGATCATGATAATAGCTAAGTTGCATTTGCTCATTTCTTATTATGATGACTATGACTTAGTTGTCCTTTCTGTAGAAATGTAAATACGTGTTCCTGCCTACGTGCACCTGTAAACCTCACGGGCTCCTCTCCTCAACTCCTCGCTACATATTAAACCAAAGCAAGATCTCAAATCAGAAAACAGCGTAATGGATACAAAGTCATTATCGTTTTGGGTGGATGTCATTAAAAGTCAAGTTGGGACATGGAGCTGGTGGGAAGCCAATTAGAGTTCGATCCCTGTCCTGTCTGTGCACTTCTGCATGTTCATTTTCCTGTCATTTTTTGACAATCTCTTACTTTACTACTCTTGTCCAGGTTATCTTAATTCTATGCGCATTTTTTCTGTCTCCCACTGCTTTCATTTCATTATGCAATCTCAATTACTCATTGTCATGAATCAATTAAAGTAATTTGAATGAAAAAATTATTTTTTGTCAACATTCCTGACACTGAGAGCTATTAGCATTAAGCAAATCAAATGAAATTGCTCTTTCAATAGTCATTCCACAGTCTGCCGAGAGCTTTGGGCATTCTTTGATATAGTGTCCTGTGCATGTAACTTTTCAAAAACTATTTATTATTCCTATACGTGTGCATAAGCAGTGGGAAAGATTTCATATGTGCAAACAGATCCTCTATAGCCTCCTCAGCACTCGCAATGAGCCGAGTGAGAATTTTTGGGAATAGTTCTAGTAGACAATTCTTTGGAAATAAAATACTATATGAAAGTCAATATGGGAAAGACAGAGTGAAAAAAATGTGAGCTCGTAAAATGTCTGTGACTCTCTGAAAAGCCATAAAAGAAATTTATGAGCTGAAGGAAAATCCAACTCTATCCCAATCTGCACTAACCAACAAATTGCCAAAAATCCAGGGCAGACCGCCATGTACAATTCAACTCTACCTACATTCATACATTAAATATATTATTACATTATTTCACATCCTGGCTTCGTCCCCCATTACTTCTATAAGTCCTACATGACACAAGCTCTAGTTCTGTAGTGCCTACTTACTATAAATGTATATATTCACAGAATGCCAAGTCCCTGCGTAGTATTAGTTATACTTGAGACAGATAGAAACTACCACTGACTGAGTTCGTTCCATTTCAAAGCACTAAAACCGGAAAACTATGAATAATGATTTGCAAAAATCTCTTCGTATCCTTATTGATGGGGAGAAGTTACAGCCCATTTCGAATTACCTCTGACACAAACAATAGATTATAAATACCACTGAGTCCATTTGCTAATTTGCGCAAAATGCTATAATGGCAAATCTATGTAAATTACAATTTTTTATCATTCTATTTCAATGGATAGACATCTATTTTTACTACATGCAGGTGGCTGCCAGCAGACCAGATTGACCCTGTAAGTCTACGCATTCTCGCATCAATTCAACCATAAGAACGTTCTGGAAATATGCAATTTTGAGAGCATTGCTTTTTGATTGAGGTTTTGGCTGAGTACACATAATAAATATTACTCTGATAGCATCCTCTACGATCTGAACACACGAAAGCGTGTCCTATTAATAAATGATGCGTTGATAGCTACTCCAATAAGAAAGGTTACTGCTCTTAAGAAACTAATAACTATGGCGAGTGATGTGTGGGTGGCCTGTGAATTAACTTAAGTGTAAAAACAAACGCTCAGCCAAAATCTCTTGTCTGCTCATATAATTGTTAAATTGCTATGCATACAAATTTCTAGACAGGATATGATAAGTAGACGTGACAGCCATCAAATTATCAAGTTACTAGCAGAACATTATCATTATCTCGTTTTGTTTACACAGGAATACATAATAATGCAATCTACTCGTCAGGCATACAAAAATATTAGTTTTCATAAGTCTCCAAACAAATTAATACTTTTTCTAATACGTCATAACATTTGTTACATTTCATCAAAAATGCAATAATTTGATCCAGAAGTTCTATTTTTTGCTCTAGTAAGAGCAAGTTACACCTTCCTCTTATGTATTTAGGAAATCTGAATGTTGACAGATAATATAATATGTAAAGGAGTGCCTCTTGTTCCATCCATACATTACAAAGATATGATTGCGTGTAGAAAATGCCTTTGATCCCGGATCCGGAATCCTGTCTCGCATACAACTACGTTATGCCTGGCCGTTTCGTGCAAACTAAGATTTACGAATTACTTTTGTGTGCGAAGAACTCTGCAATTTTATAAATCCATTTCCTCTTACTAGAGATGTATTCCATTGTTACTTCATACAGTAGTAAGTGAGAGTGAGTTTACTAGGAGCGTAGTGTCGTTATGTGCAATATTTCACTGGCAGAGCATTTAATATTCTTTAGGAATAGGTCGTTCCACATGATGACAATAACTCAAGTTTAACTGTTTAAAGAAGCTTAATTCAAAAGCTACAACAAAGACTTTAGAGCCTATGTGCACGAACGACAATTTAACATCCCGTCGAGTCGTGTGCCGACAGTTTTCAAAAAATGGGCTACTGTGAGATGTACTCTGTGTATAACACATAATATTATTAGTATGGATGTTTCATTAGACCTATAGAAGACGCTCCCGCCTCCACTAGACTTGCCTTGACATTCAGAGCGTAAGTACATACGCAACTCAATTCAAAAGTTTCCACTTTCCACAGACATTAGCAAGAGTCCCATTACTCAGAATTGTATGTGCATTATACATATATGAACTACTACAAAATCCATCTCAAGGAAAACAGAAATGCGTAAATTTCTAGAAAACTACTCAGTTTTATGTAATAACACACCCCTTAGAGAGTGTAGAAAGACAATGCGGTAGAATTTTCTTATACGCGCTAGTTTCTTTTTACTGGCGGAAAAAATAAAGAGACAGAACAACGGAGAGAATGTAACACTAAAACAGTTGTATAGTAGATTCAAAAAGTTGGTCTTTTGTTTCAGTCTTTTAGTCAAGTTCAGTTTGAGTTTCGTTTAACAGCAGCTGCATAATATAATATTTTCTATGTGGATGGGGATAATGCGCATTTTGATACGGAGACATTGTTGGAGGAGTGACACAGGGGAGAGTGATGTGAAGACGATGATGTGCGTATTGTGTATTAAATTGTAAAGTCGATGATCTGTTACTATCGTGTTACTTTAACTTTATATATACACCGACTACTGCAGGAACTCACCTTTGACTGTGACCTTATGTTCTCCAGTGCCAGGATGTGTGAAGAGATCAACTTGGATGGAAATTTCTCCCACACTTCCCTCATCCATGCTTGGAATATCTACACAAAGCAAAAGTTTAAGTTAAAGAGAAATAAACTTTATTTACCAACCCGGGCTTAGCATCGCATCGTCTGGCCGGTTGAGACACTTCAAAAGACGCTCTTTTCATTTTGTTTTACTTCCCCCTTAACTAAGTACCATTGCAAGTACCCGACATACTAAGTCGACTTATATTTATGATCATTTCGTTGCTCACTCTTCTCTTTTTTACTCAACTGGCTTACAGGGAATTTGAATTCCCATGATGCGTTACACACAACAACATCGTATTATTATACTTTTCATTTGTCACAAGCACTATAACTCGTGTCATTTTTTACTGCTCTTCACAAAATAACTTCAACTACTACGCGTCGCAAATACTGAGCTGGGCCAATTATTACTTTTTGATTTAAATCTTCGAAGCATTATAACTACTAAAGTATCTACTTCGATAGCTCAAAACGTTAATGATGATAAAATTAGTGAAACTTGTTAAGAATGTTTACATAAAAGAAGCAAAATACTCCCATTACTTGGATAGCTGAAGTCAATTAACTCTTCTGAGTAGTTGTATAAGTTATATTATGCGTTTTTATTAGTTAGCATATTAGCATATTTAGTTTATTATGCATTTTTATGGCTTAAATATGTACGCAAAGTCGCAAATTAATATTCTACTAACTACTATTAGAGATAACGATAATTTATAGCACTGGTTCTAATAATATTGT
This sequence comes from Tomocerus maximus, assembly GCA_019776445.1. Lineage (NCBI taxonomy): Eukaryota > Metazoa > Arthropoda > Collembola > Entomobryomorpha > Tomoceridae > Tomocerus > Tomocerus maximus. Next base: position 4,695 of record JABASH010003247.1, on the reverse strand, counting down.
ACTTACTATAGACTTACTACTACTACATTACTTATCACGTCAATTTATTTTAAAGCTTGCTGCAGCAATTAAAAGTAGCCTAATCTACATAGATGACATAAGGTCCATTAGGTATGCGTGTAAACTTACGTCATGTACCTACAGCTATTTAAGTTGGCAATAAATATCTCACTGCCTTACCGCCTGCGCAATTTGCAGAATTTCTCAAGTTTTATGCCAAAGATACTGCACTACACTAACATACTGAAGCCAATTACTTGAGTAAGACAAGTAGAATTATAGTTCCAACTTACGATGACTTTAATTGTTAATGAAACGGAAATTACTACTAAAGTTACGGTTAATAGTCTAGTCCATCTACCACATACACGTTTCTACACTTTCTACGTCTACTTTCCATACCAAAAAATACCAGTCCCTAAAGTATTTACTACTTTATATAACAAATATACTTCCGTCAAGCTTTCTACAATTGACTATTTCATCTTGCACGAAAATGTAGCATCGAAGCGTTGATACCATGAATTATCAAGTCAGTCGACATAAAACAAATTAAAATCACCTAATTAATGTCATCAAAGTTTACAGAAAACTACGAGCGTATATTCAACTAGATATACAGTAAGTACCATATAGTAATATAGATTTACATGCAAAGCGATAGAAAAGGAAGGCTTTTAGAACAAAGTTTGGGTATTCATAGCATTTCGTCTTTAAATACATGTCAGTGTATTTCGTTGTTTATTACTACAGCGTACAATGTAGATATTAATATGATGATAGGAAAGCAAAATGGTATTTGTGTATCGGATCGCGTTGAGTGCGATATTAGTTAAGAGTTCTGTAAAGAGAAAGATAGAGCAAAGATATGGATTGTGTTGTCAGAACACAATGAATGAGAAAGTGATAGGTAAGAAGTAGAATGATGGATAGAGAAATAGAAGAAGCATGTGGTTTGGTTACCTTTCCGTAACTCTTTGGGTTTCTTGGCTTTGAGAACTTCTTCAAGCCCCGGCTCGGAGAGGCTCTCGTCATCACGATCAAATGAAAGTGCCCTGAGCTCAAGCGTCTTTTTGTCGTTGAGTGGGACTAAAGAGACAGAGCGTAAAAGACAAATTTTTGGACACAGTTTACAACAAACCATCACCGTTACAGTAACAATTACAAACACTAAGTACGTACGTTTAGTCACAATACACATCAATCAACATTAACACAAGAACGAATATAAATACGACTACTACCCTATTCTAATAGTTATGTACACACCCACTACGCTACTGAAACAACTATTCAACATGAAATTACATTACAACAAAAATTACAACCTAGATACTCGTCGTAAAATACGTCCCCTGCTTATCTTTGTAATCTTTTTAATCATTACCTAATTGACTCCTTAAGTAATTAAAGATTCTCAAAGTACATTAAATATTATTTATATCTTGGTGGTAGTAAGTCAACCTACGCCACACGCCACACGCACACACGGTGTGATTACCAGGATTAAATTTTACCAAGCAAAGGATAAAATATGCAAAGTATACACAAATAATTTATACATTCAGTTCGTCTAGAGAGTATCTTCAAGAAAATCTATGAATAATCATTACAAAGCTGAGAGTAGAGAATAATTCGTACTTTCCCAACTTTCTCTCCCCTCTTCGTATGAGAAAGTTGAAGGATAGCGTGACTTTTCTTAAATAAGATTGTGTTGGTAATAAAGGAAGTGCGCAAAGTGAAAGTACATGTTCCAATGCCCCTACATTTCACCTTTTCCATCCACAAGTTTTTTAATTAATAAACTTTCCCGGATTCATTCCTCCGGAGTGTGTCTAAACATTCTTGACATTTGAGTTGGCAACGACCAATAGAATCTGGTAACTGCCACATTTTCTACCTAGCCATGAAGAGTAATGCTCAATGCTTGCCATCACGAAAGGCTAAGAAGTAAAATTCCTCGAGTAGCTACTCCCTTCGTCTTACAATGTCAACAGACAGACACTCGTGCGCGATATGGAAACACAAGATCAGAGTTCACTCGTGATTACCAGCAACTAGGATTATTTAGTGACTTTTACCCGCCCATTATGACATCCTTAATATATCTTACCCCACCCTATTAAATTCTATGCACAAACCCTAACTTATCACATAAAAAAGTTTTCTCCACTTTTTGGACACATAACTTTATACAACGCTATCAATTTCTATCAATATCACTATATACATGTTCAGATAGTACATCTGCAATCCTTTAGTATAATTCTTCAATTCATGCCGTATTATTGGTGCCTGGTCTATTGTACCTGATTGACATTAGAATAACATTTTACAAAACACAAATATAAACGTAATTAGCGTTACATTACTTTCAAAAAATAGTTTCATAGGGATGAAGTCAATCCTCTAGCCAGGCTCAGTGTCTTTTAAAACATAACAGACGATTTTAAATTCTTTTCTTTCGAAAGCGTCTGCATGTGTGCATTTGAATTCGCGGAATCAATCGATAAACCTTGATCCTGAAATTGTGACATGGTTTTCAGCAATGCACGTTTAACTGATAGTGACTGAATGGTTGCAGTACGTAGCATAAATATTCTCAGGAATAACGTACACAACTCGTTCTACTAGGAAAGGAATAAGATATAATGGTATAAGTTTAAACATTTCCTCTCGTTGTGTCAATATCCTTTAGCTTAGGTAGAGTTACGTCTAAGACGTGGTGTGTACGCTCCAATGGATTTTAACAGACTTGTATTGAATTCACACTCAGTCAGCATCAAATGTCCGAATCAGTATTCCGGATCTAAATTGAAATTCTGACTTTGCCGTCTCCAAGCCAAGACAGTGACTTGAGTCAACGGAGAGAGAGGATTCAACATAAAATACATCGAAAATAGCAGAAAGACAAGTTAGACGGATCAAATCAATAGATTACGACTGAACCGAAGAAGGAAAGCAAAGCAAGTGACTAAACTGAAGTCAAGTCCACCAAAACGACAGGATATGAAATAGAAAAACGGGAGAGAAAAGTCAAAAGTAAAGTGCTTGGTGTATCTTTGTCACCCTTCTTGGCTACGTAGATTTTTTAAGTTTCGCTTTTAACATTCACTTCAGTTTAGTTTTCATTCTTCCGTTTATACGCAGTAGTAGAATGCGTGGATGCACCAATAACATATCTAAGGACTATAGTATCTGTATGTAGTTTACGAGCATATTTCATATAGAATCAAACGATTGTCCGACGAAAAGTAGACGACTACTATAACTCCCGTGGTAAAAAGATCGGCATTTAGTTTAGATTCGCATTTTACTTTTACATTTACAGAGAAGACATCAATAGTCAGTATGTACATTTAGCTAGAACTATAGAAGAGATAGAGAAACGTTGGAAAGTGATGTGATGATAGCGTTTCCTGTAGACTGCTGATGCACTTTTCATGTTTTCTACCCTATCTGCTAACTGTGCACACACTCCATTTTCATTTAGCTCAATTTCACACATCCATTTACCATTACGTCCTCATTTTCATTTGAGTCACTCAACGACTGGTTCCCTATCTTTCCCTTATTACGTAGAAATTGGACTTTGCCCGTCTTCCGATTGGGTAGCTACCCGTGAGACTGCGGGATTCGTGATTACACAGATCCTAGGATACATGATATTGCTATTCTCTTTAGCTATGTTTTGATTTTAGCTGTATGTGATTATAAAGGTACTAGCAACAACGGCTGCTGAAACAAAACACCATGACATGTTTCGGATACCTCATCCTATTGTTTTTCAAAGTAAATACATTTAATAATTGACAAAAGACAGAAACATGTTCTCGGAACAAGGAAAACGTTTCATTCACCAACAACTACAATATAAATTCGCTAAAAAATACATTTTCAGAATCTACACAAGTTAAGCATACTTTCCTTATAGTAACAACCTGAATATAGTATTCAGTATTGTACTAAGTATAGTATTTTATATTCCATTTCCAATAGAAAAACCTTTGAAATCAGAGTTATCTGAATGTTTCATGAGCTCACTAATCATCTCAGCGTAGTGTATAGAGATCAGAGGACAAATATAATGGAAATAAAACTGCTACTGTAGTTGTAAAGTAGTGCATTCTGCTTGGAAACATTTTGCTCATCGTCCTCGGTTAGTAAACAGAAAAACGCTATTGAATCGACTATTGAGTTTGTTGACGAATGCATCGCATGACTGGAGGTAACATAAGCCAGGTCGGGCCAAGTAAACGACATCAAGCAATAGAGGACTTTTCATTTCACATTTGAACTGTGAACGAGATTTTGCTTTTCTGAAAAGTCCCAAGGGTAATTTCATACCTGAGCGATTTCCAATACCCAAATATTCTTGGTTCGTGTGCCTGGCTTAGTGCACCCTCCCTCCGTCTTGTTGCTTCGCAGTCTCTGCCACCCTCACAAAATTCAACGATGATACTTATTTACCATAATCTAGTGGCACGGCACAAAAGAGGAAACACATGTCGCCTGCATTGTTAACAGTACAATAGTTACAATGTCATACTTATGCTCGTCCAAAGAGTACACAGGCCCTTCCTATAGCTCCTTACTAGAGCATCCAAATACCGGTAATTTACCGTTACCGGTAATCAGAATTTTTGGTAATAAATTACCGGTAATACCGATAATTTACCGAAAATAGATCTCTAC
>JABASH010003246.1:0-17093 GCA_019776445.1 Tomocerus maximus | reverse complement strand
ATTATTTCCTTAAATGCCTTAACGGAAATCAGAGAGTAATTTTCTACTTATGAATCTACCTATTTCTATCAACTTATAATCTACAAATTTCATGAGCTTGTTACCACAGATAAAAATTGAGGGGAGAATATTAATGGTGGAATAATTTAGTAGCATTTAATTCAAAAATTATACATATTTAGATACCGAATAAAATACATGCATGTCAACATCTGTGTGACTGTACTTAGCATTTTGAAAATAAAAGGGACTGTATTTAGCATCTGCACGTCAAAAATAACAAGGTTACTAATGAAAGATATATTAAATTGTAAAAGTGTTGAAAAAGTTAATTTGTTTATGATTAGGTTGTTTTGTTATGAAGTTATTAGAAGAAATATAAACGCGAAGGGGATGAAAACAATCTGCAGAATGGGTACAATGCAACGTGTAAGTATGTGAAGATGCAGATACTCTAAGCTGAAAGTGAAATCTCAGTTGGAGGAAATTACATTTAGGAGATGCTGGCTGACGAGACAGTTGTTTTGTTCCCATCTTCTTTCTATTATTAAACACTTAGAAAGTGTTGTTGTACTTTATAAAGACATAAAATTAAGGCACTTACCGCCAAACTGAACAACTGACGAGTCCCCATGTTAAAATCCCTTAAGTATATCTTGACGTATTCCTATGTTTGTACTTTTTGGTATATTTAAAGATGAAAACAAGGCGGAAACACAAATAAAATTATTTTGGTGAGGAGTGAGAACTTTATGAATGGAATGGACGAGTATCGGTCAGACCAGGCGCTTCTAATAACTGACAAACGTGCAAATCCTTAATAGCCGTTTCTCGCGGATTGGATTGTCCGAGATGTCTTGTCAGTGTCACACTTGAGACTACGACAGGAAGGCAAAGCCAAACGTTTAATAAATAAAAATCAGTCAAGCAGTACAATCACCAAATGTATAACTGAAACAAAAAACTTGTATCTCAATCCATAACGATATGATAATTTTGGCACAGCGAATTTGAAACGATAAAAACCGCAAAATCAGTGAATTTGAAACGTACAGCGGGAGTAAGGAAGTCTTAGGAAGTACACTGAAAATTAAATATTTAACAGAGGAAAGAAGAGCAGAGGTTCAGAAACTCGTTGCTGTCTCAGATACGTTTTGAGTGAAACTGATGTCCAACTGAAAAATCTCAGTTCATTTATACCCCTTGTTAATTGAATGTTATAAACTGACAAACGTGCCTGTTTTACCTTTGCCATTACATTACCCCGCATCTTAGTCATATTTTATCGCTGCCACCATCTCACCCATGCTTTGGCTGCACTACCACCGTGGTATCCCCAGTGAATCTGCAGTAATGGTAATTCATTGCATACACATCCCTAAAAAGTACATCCCTACTACATTATGTTACATTCGCAATTATATTACATTCTGCAAGATACAAGCAATGGCATTACAGTGCACTGGATTGCATCTCTTGGCTATAGAAATGGTTTTTACATTTATTTATGATTAGGAGGATTGGTATTTACTATTTACCTGACAAACTTATTGTTACACAAAGTGCATTATAGCCGCAGAGACCTAACATGAGGGAGAGTTGATCTACAGACAATTTTGTAAGGTGAGACAGACAACGAGATTCATAGATAGTCGATACATCTTTCTCCTCTAAATTTTATTATTGCAAATCTAATTGTTTAGTAGATGTTCTATTGCTCGCTTAATCAACCCAATGTACCTACACTAACGAAGGTACTTTTGTCATCTATATAGGTAGGTATAACCGGACTAATAACCACTGCCTACTATTATAGTTATTGATTTTTTACATCTCTATCGCTAATGCACTAATACCTACCCAATTCATGAAAGGGGATTTGCCTTCAGGGAATTTTAAAATCAGCTTGTACTTCTACCATCCTTAAATTAACAATTCAAACACCAGATTTACAGCGAGTAGGTACTCTTCATGCATATCACCTTTTGTACATGGCAACCCTCAATCTAGTTTTCCTCGCCGAAATTTTATGTGCATTAATTTAAGATTCGTTTTTACAGCTACAATTATGACGCTATGAATGATGCTAAGTTTTTCTGCAGTATCATTTCAAGCGGGACAATTTTAATGTCATCAAAATGTTATTTCTTTGATTTCAAAGCAATTCATGAATACAAGATGCGTAAAACTTGATCCCTAGCTCTCTTTAAGTCTGCAAAAATTTAAGGACGTCTTTAATTGGCCAAGTTGTAAAAACGAATGACCATTTTCAAGCACACGCCATAATACCTTAGGGACACGGACTCATCTCAGCCATGATTGTCATTCTCATGCGAAGTTCTCACACAAAATTAATAAAAACTTTTATCACCTTGTACACTCTCTATTTCAACACATCCGATTTTCTATGCTTGAAGACTCTTGCAATTTTATTTGCAGCTTGACATTTGATGGTTTCATGGACTAATTAAACATTAACAGTAACAAGCTATCTAGGTATTCGACATACTCTACCTATAATACTAGGGAGTCGTTTTTTAGGTATACGTAGATGTAATTACTACACACTACACATTATCTGAACTCCTTGGTCTCTATGAAATCTAATATAACCAGTGAAAACTGCATTAATATAATATATCTATCTAGACTCAGAAATCTCTCAATAACATACATACAACTAGAATTATTTGAATGAATTTGATTCATAGAGCACGTTTTTACGATGTGACGATATTTAAACTTTATGGATGTCAAAGGATATTATTTTTGTACGTAAATAAGTCACTGTTTTTTGAAACTAGTGGTATGCGCTAATTGGAGATGTACATGTACGGTTTTCCTTGAATTGAGTAATGCCTGTGAGTGTTTGATACATGTTTTATGAAACTATAAAAGAAGGCGAATAAAAAGGACATTAAATCATTCTAGTTAATTATAGTTTTGATAAGGTCTCTTATAAGTAAAAAAGGAAATTAAGTTGTCACGTAAGGTTGACACCATGGAATTTATAAATTAATATGCAAATATTCTATTGTTTCAGTGCTAATTATGTTTTGCATCAAAGCAACAAAATAAGTTTAATAAGCATTACATAGAAATAGGACTGCAGCATCAGGCTGCGACTTAAAAATTATGTCATGATCATGACACTAGACATTATTATATTGATTAGTTGCTAAATAATATTCTTAGCATTGATGCTTATTCTCTACTATTGAAGGCAGGTGACATTTTATAATCATCTTTGGGTTATACATGGCACATTGGACTCGTAGATTTTTAAACCTTAGATGAGTAACCCATCAACTAAAAAACTCCGACGCCCCAACTCAACATAGGTAGGTACCTAAACACTTAACTGTGGCCTTTCCCTGTTTTATTCTATTTGGAGTCTATGCGTACAATTTCAAGACAGGATGCTATTTTTTTTTGAAAAAACATTTTAACTGAAACATAATTTAAATTATGCACTTTACATGATTTAAATATCACTAAATTACTGGAAAAGCAATCAATTTTTCTTTTTATAATTATCTTTTCTCTGTTTACATTATAAGATTAATCACTTTCACAAGACAACAAAGTCAATTGTAATGTAATTACCACTTCGGCTTAAACAATGTAGATTTAATGTCCTTTCTCAAGAATTTAACATAGGATTAATATTTTCTAAACATTACAATGCTATGTTGGGTGCTTATTCCAGTGGTAATTTTTAGGAGATGTTGAAGTAGGTACCTAGCTAAATAATCCAACGTTCGCTTAGGTCCAATTTAATACAGAGTGGGAACAGTTGAAATGTGACAAACGTGTGCAGCCAAAGGCTCCCAGTTGAAATAAATGTTTTTATTTAAATCCATGAGATGATGTCACTAAGGGAGCAATACGGCTGAAACCCAAAGTATATCAGGACAGAGTTTTTGAGACGTGATATTGAATAAATTAACGGCAGAACAAAAGTTTACCATAAATTGGTGACCAGCATTTAAAAAAAAAGCTATATCTTATCAGTTTATGACTGGAGAGGTTAATTGGACATGTAAATCCAGACGGTTCAAGGACTGACTCAGTGAGCCGTGACAAAAGAAATCTGAGTTTTCTATACTGCAACAACAATTGCAGAGAAAAGCTGAACGAAATGCTTACTTTAGCGAGTGACAAGATTAACGATATGAAATTTTAACGATCGCTTTCAATCTCTACGCTTCCCGTTCATAAGTGATAAGAAGATGTGACATTCATGGTGTACTAATTTTAAGGAAAGTTATTACCTGACCTATACACAAAGCACTGTTTCTTCTCCGCGTAACAATGGCCAAACTGCAAATACAACTATATGTAGTAAAACTGCACGACTGCACCTACTGCCTTTCTTGCAAAAAATTAGTCTCATCAATTCATCATTCTAATATGCATAAATGTTACTGCATACCCTGCTTGGCTAAATATAACAAAATCTTGTTACTTCTGGTAGGTAGTCTTTTGCTACTGACTGAAACTGAAGTTGGCACTTTGGCACATCAAAGCGCCTAATGTGACAATTATCCCTATCAATGATGTTTATTGTCCCTTTTCTCATTGAGAACTTTACAGCTCTTTGTGAATCCAACAGTTTAACGTTGTTACGGATGCTTTGACCATGACCAAATTAACGGGGAAATTTAAGGTGACTATAAATGTTCACTCATCGCAAACCGTTTATACAATTTTAGGGCTTTACTCTTGATATTATGACTAATAATCATAACTCTTTTGGCAATACTTATTACATTTTCTTTCCTATTGAAATTATTATGATGGTCAGTATTATGCGCTATGCCTCCATTATCAGTGCATATTGTACAAGCAGCATTCATAGCACTTAGCACACTCTCCAATTTTCAGGATATCCTACAAACACCTAAAAGGGAAGTAAAACCCTGCATAGTCTACATAAATTACGATAATGCGGGTTAATTTGTTAGTTTTCTCAATTTGAATAACCAAGCAGCTTTTGTTTACTGTTATAATAAAAATTCAAACATGTTGAGTCACTTTTTTTGTAGTAAAGTACCTCTTAAGTTGTTGCAGAACTGCCTATATACTATATCATTACATAATACTAATTACTGCATTTACCATGTACCCGAAAAATGGTAAATATTAATTCATAAATGTTGGGTAATGCAAAAAATATTTTTGCCCCTCTGTCATCATACTACTATAACAGAAATTGCACTGTTCAATATGGATGAAATTGGAATTTTTAGAGAAATAACTCAAGTGATTTTACAATAAAAACTAAAGCCAGTAGGTCTTTGAATCAGGACAGGACCTAAAGTATACCATGAATAGAAGTATATAAGCTGACTAATCTCATTACTCTCTGGCGTTAAATTTTAGAGAGCTACCTGAATTAGTTTACTAGCTGGGAGTGATATGATCATTTATCCCAAGTCGTTTATTGTCTTAACTTGGAATTAAAAGAGCAAAGTTGTGAATGGTGAGTACGAGCAAATAAAAAGAATTGTATCGTCACTTCACCAGTGTCTATTGTTCTGCAAGCCATAAACAGATTATTAAACAAAAAATAAAATGCAGTTGTCTGTTTAGCAGTGGGTACTCTGTCTTGAGTCTCGAGTGAGTATCGAGTGAGTATGTGTATATTTAAATATCTCGAATTTGCATGCTGAAATGGAACAGCAAGAGTCCACGGTTGATTGTGTATAATATGCATAGTTTATTACCACAAGTGTAATAATATGTAATATCGCTTTTAGCGCTTGATTGTGTGTAATAGGTGAGGTAGTATTTGGTGAACAAGTAAAAGTAGTTAACAAACAAGAGGCGACTTTCGAGAATTATCTAGTTCGTGCCTCCATGTCTGGAGTGAGAGATAAAAAATTCTTTAAACAATAAAAGCCCAAGCATTCTTCTGTCAAGTCGATTTAAATATTATTCGAAGAGCAGACGCGTAAAACAGTATACTACTTAATACACATTATCATTGTATCTTTGCTATGCTAATTGTTGTCAGCAGTTAAGTTGCCACTCCATGACTACACATATCGTTTAAGTAGGTATGTCTTATTAGATTTGCATTCCTGATACAATATGTATTTGCAGTACTTTTACTTTTACTCACTCTATCTGGCTTCACAATAATCATTCCAGTTCAGTCACTCACTCAACGGTTGAACGTTTGCAAAGGAATTTTTCCAAGTACCTCACAAACTGCGATTTGCTTAGATCTTGTTGACATTATTGTCTCGTAATTATTCATCGTTTGACTACTATGATGAGGTGATGACTAATATTTGGACTGTTGACTTTTATGTGTCAATAAGATCTATATGGTATTATGTTATTACAGATTCTTTCTATGAATGGTTGTTACTCCATCTGATAGGCATTCACCTTAAATTCTCTGCAAAAATTTGTATCTGAATAGCCTACCTATACGACATGACTACTTAATTGTTCACAAATTGCAATCCTTTTGTTGTTTCCAACCAATTACTTGCTATCTCTATAACAGTCTGTCAATAAGGATGGCCGAACTACATGAAATGCACTGCAATGTACCTATTTATTAGCGATTGTAATTAATTTTGGGCAAATAAACTCTGCCTAGGGAATAATGATGTTTCAATGCTGAGGGTTAAATTTTTTAGCACACTCCACTACTACTTATTATGGTATTACAACACCAAAGTTTTGCAATGTTATGTCATGTTTATGTCATTGTGTGATTATAAAACGTAGTCTTGCTATAAAAATTATGAAGATGTTATATAACGGAGTTTTGTTCAGAATAAAATTGAAAATGGTTCCGGTGGGATGTAAAATAGAAGAATAATTCAAAGAACTGAAAACGTTTCAGAACTGTAAGGCTACTTTGAATGTATTTCTTCTGAGTTCAATTTCATTTTCAACAATGCTTTATACAATACCGGTTTGTCTATTGAGTAAATCTACACCAAAGATATTTCCGTTTTGAATGAAAGAGAGACTGCATCACAATACAATGCAGAGAGCATAGATCATAATAGTAGTGTTCATTTCAAATTTCAACTGAGAAACTATTTTTAACTGTACTGTTTGTGTAGCGTTATATTAAGCATACGAAGCCTGTGAGTTGTTTGAGAGTAAAATTATTTCCCATTTCCCATCCAATTTTCTTAGAATTTTCGTTATTACCCGAGCAAATCACACCTCCATTCTTCTATTACGTTGTACCACGCTGTAATAGCCTTAGACACTCATTCTTTTTTATTTTTGAGCTGCTGGGTGCCTTCTTTTTCATACATGCAATTGATGCAATGCATGCATGCGTCAATTCAGCGTCCCAATATTACATTAATCCTATCAAAGAATGCACAGAAAATGCATCACGTCCATCATCACTTAACGACACAACAATGCTAACTTTCAACTTGTTTTTTGTTGAAGTGTAAAAATATATTATATGCATTTGAACGATTCATTTTTTGTTCTGCATCTGAACTTGTGCTGCTAGTCTTCACGTATTTATTTAGGTATACCAAAAGATACAGCAATACAATAGTTTGGCACAAGAAAGTCGAGCAACTTCCCATTAATATTGTTTAATACGACTTTATGCATACCATTCGTGTATTGTATAAAAAACTTCACTTTCAGTTCGATATGTACCAAGACCAATCCGTTTGTCTTGTTCGTTTAGGGGAACAAACTGTTAATTCAACAGATATATCTAATTATGTTAGATATCAAGTGCTTGAGGACTATTAGTAGCTATAATTACGCTGGAATCATCGAGTTACTTAAAAATTTAATATTTGGTGGTGCTTAATTTAACTTTTCTTTATGTATATTTAAATACGAAAACATTCCAATCTGAAATTATAATTTTGGCATTTAATAATAAAATCAAAATATTTGATTTCTACCAGACTGTTTTTCAATGCAGCATATAAGAACACGGTAATGGTGCAGTCAATGAATTCCAAAGTAGATATACTTTCTTACATTATGCAAATTCCGGTTACCGAACAGAGCATTGTTTAAAAATTAGTTTCAGGGGCTGAGATTTTACTCTGAGAGAGATGGAAAAATCTTAGACTCTTTTTGTTAAAAATGAGTCTTAAATGGCACAAAGATATTTTTGATATTCGGAGAAAAGAATCTTTACAGTATTGTATAAAAATGTCATTTAATATCTCGCAAATAGATACGCTATGTTATTTACTAGGGGAGAGCCCCAATTTGTCAACATATTTGTGCTCTTTTTATGATTTGCTTTAATTTTATTTTGAAATGTTATGAATGCAAAAATCTGTCTACATCAAATTGAAAAGATTTACATAGATTAAACTGGGTTGACCCTATAAACGGTTTCCTTGTTGTACTTCTGTAATTTATCCTTTTAATACTCTGCTAGTAATATTGACCGAGTTATGTTTCTGAGAAAATAAGTTACAGAATCATTTTTCATTTAAATGTTCGCCATTTTAATTATTGCTGGCAATAAAATAAGTAGTATCTGATTGCAGAGTATTTTCAAAACTGATTTACATTGACTTGGAGTAGAATTTGCACGATCAAAATTATCTGTATCAGATAGTTTAATTCACGGGGAATTCCATTGTTATGTTCAAACGGAGCACGATCTCCATATTGTACATCATCATTTATTCTAGTTGTAATCAAAAAGAAACTTGAATGAGAGCCCAATTCATACGTCAAAATCAATACCGAGATCTTTCAATTGTGCTCCCAGTCCTATAGAAACACAGAAGAAAATCTAACAATTGACTTGTGTGCATGTGTTGAGTAAATTGCTACTGAATGCTGGGTTCGGCCTGGTATCTGCTTCCTCCTTCCCGTCGAAAGTATGCCAAATCGCCAAGTTGGTTAATGTGTCAAATATTAAATGTCCTGTCCAGTATAATACGCGTTCATGACTGCAATCTAAACCGTCGGCATTAAAACGTTTTCCTTAACTTTTGAATTGTTGATAATAAAATTGGGGAAAAGTCAATACGTTGGCATAAATTCGGGAGAGTAAAAAGTACTATTGAAAGTAAACTCATGTTAAGATACCTATCACTATTACATAATTTTTTTAGCACAATTTGTGTAATTTTTAGATGTATGTTTATCTGTAACAATTAACACGTTGTCGTTACATAACTTCTGTAAAATAGGAAATTCCATAAAGTAAATAATTGTATAAATGTAATAGTATCATGGCAAGTAAATACAATATATAAATATTTCTAATGGGTATAAGAGCACGAAGTATAATAAATTTGTCATTATCACTAGCCTCGGAAAATAGCTGACGTTTGTAGGAAAAGAAGTTTGCTTGCCAATAGGAATGTAAGAACCATTCTTTCGTTATGTAATGACAAATAAATGTAAAACCTCTAAAGCTTTTCTTTGAAGTCATTGTTGACAAGGTACTGTGTGCTATTTCCATGTTCAGTTCACGCACAAATGAAAACGCACAAAACTCTTAAGAAAGAGAGGACACGTTTCACACACGCATACAATAAGATTAGCATCTTTATCCCTCAAAATAGTCTTCAAGTCTTCATACTATCTGTTGACTTGGTTTGCTATCCAGTCCTTTTCGAGTTAAATTGCTTGACAGATATCGCATTTGGCGAGGCAGAAGATCAAAAAGTGTTTTTTAAGGATAAAAAGTTTATTTGAAAGAAAAATTCATTTTCAATGCTTTGCGGTTTATTTTTCAGTATAAATGTATGCAAATAAGTTAAATGAGATACCCATTCATACTGTAACCGTAACAAAAATAAGACACGCATTTGTGAATAAGACATTAACCTATTTAAGATGTAGGTACTACAATAAATTTCAAATTCATATTCAAGTTGTGCGTTATTCACGACTCATTCAATTGTCGGAATACAAAACAACATGGGCAATTCATACAATTTTGGCTGCTAAACAGCTACTAAGGGCGGATCATGGAAATCTCAATTTATTATCAATATCAATGGTCTCAATAGAAATCAAATTACACAGGCAACAAAATCAACGAATTCAGCAATTTTTAAAAAGGTTACTAATTTTTCAGTCATTACTGACATCTTGAGACCGTGATTTTGGAAAGAGCTGTCCTTTTTATAACCTAAGACGTTTGACTTGAAAATAAAATAGATATGCGATGAAATGAAATCATCAGATTTAATCCTAGTATCATAAAGCGATATGAATGTGATGTAATATTTATATGGAAAAATATATAACAAGCATTGCATCACCAGTCCTCAACTTTGATTTTATTTGTTATTCATCCAAAAATAATTAATCATGAAATTTCTCAAAAGTAAAATTAATTAGTTCATTAGGCCCCGAGTTGATATTTTGCCCAGGGCCACGCAAATGGTAGGAACGGTTCTGGTAAAAATCATAAAAATATTCTACAATTTTTATTAGATACTCCTCACAATTAAATAAGAGATAAATGTATTTGGCACTACTTTTAACATTTTGAGGGATATGCTAAGAATTTGGAAATACCATAAAAATATTAGTACAGATACTAATATTATTATCTATGAACGTCGACTCGGTTCGGTACCTAGTTTTCTTCCATGCCTAATATGAAATGAAAATATAAAGATAAACTTTTGATTTCAACAATGAAATCTGAAATGTAGGGTCCCAATAAATGTAAATATATTAACCCGTCATCGTGTTCAATCTGCACGTATCTATTACATCATTGTATATATCTTTATAAAGAATTAATATTTAATTGTGTCTATTGTTGTAGTATAACGCAATAGAAGCCTCAATAATAGTGTAATGCTATTTAATATCATTACTTTATGCATTTACTAAAGGTTTGATTACACGGAGATCGTTATGCAGTCTCTATACAAAAATAAGACGTTGATGGTATAATATTTATGTCAGGACATAGTACAGTGTAGATAACAAATGTTTTACAAACATAACACTGACTTGCAAGAAATGTATAGGATGTGTTCTAATTCAGTTTTTGTTTTGTCATGCAAGAATTGTTTGTGTTCATCTCATCACACACACATATACATAAATACATTCACACACCAATTATACAGATGGCAAATGTTACTACTGTTTAGATGTGCGAACGTAGTAATATTATTTTTGATACCTAGTTATTACTACTAGCTATTTACGAATTGCTTGCTTGCATGCATATACATAATATAATGTGCATAATATTAATACTAAGCAGTTTACCGCGTGAGAATGTTCACTGATGCAATAGAAAGACAACAAAATGTGCCGCTTCATACTACATTTGTAACCTAAGAAGCTTTCTAACTAATTGTTTGTCGACTACAATTAGAAGCTTGCAGTCAACTTATACTTTTCTTTTGCATATTCATAAAAGTTACATAATGCTCCTCAAACTTCCGCCGTTTTCAGCATTTTATGTAGTAAATAGATACCTACACTTAATATTGCGTAGCCTAATCACGATATTGCGTCTCCTATCCTAAAATAAAAATCTTTAACAATAACTTGTGCCGTTTAACCTAAAGATATTCTAATACGAAATTACTATTCTGGCATCTGTCATGTTATAACTTCTTATTATTAATTATGTATATTGTTTTGCTTTAATCCATCTGTCTGATAGCATTGATGTACATATTTCCTATGGATTCATCAACGATTCCTAAAATAATGTCGGACTCCAATACACGTTGGTGTAATTTTGTTATCTGAAAGCCGTTAGTTTTTCATAGAATGCTACGTGCACCAAGCAAAAGAATATTTGAGCCTTTTCTCAAAATTATTCAACCTTTTAAACAGCAGTGTCATATGTAGCTCGGTCAACTCAAGCAATAAAATCTTGATTTGCAATTTCACAATGACAATTCTCATTTATTATCCATTTGCGCTAGTTAACAGGCTATTAATTTCATAGTTTTTAAATAATGTCATTACATAAAAGTGCTTAAATACAACCCCATGAATGAAGCAGGTAGTTCATATTGCATTTTGAATCTGTTCGTGCAATACTATAAGTAACAACGTATAGCCAGTATGTACCTGTTGATGACAAGTATTACCTTTAGAAATGATCCTCATAGATTTCCATTCGGATATAATGCAAGTAAATGTTTTTGTTGAAGTCATTATAGTAGTCAAGTTAATGGTACTGATTTGTTGCAATCACATCATAAAATTCCATTCAAGCGTGTTAGCTTCAACATAATACATCATGTGAATTTAATCAATTCATACCTAGCTCGTAGATTTCATGCTGATATTATATAGTGATAACTAAATAGTTAATATTTATAGTATTTATATAGTACTAATATGCAGTAGTGTCGAAAATATTTTGTATAGCAATACCAATAACTTGGCTAGACACATTTTAGATTGCAGGCATATCTATAGAGCACATTACATTTACTTTTTATGAAAGAAGAAAATGGTTTATTGAATGTATTGTGTATCCATGCACATGTTTTGTTTGATGTTGCATTATGCTTGTTGTTAAGCACAAAATAAATACTTGTTAGAGCCCATCTATTTTGATTAGATATGATGTAACAGCAATAACAGAAAGCGTCTGACAGGACACACCATGAACGTCAATGAAACTTACAACAGTGAAATTATATATATAATAAATATAAGAAACTGCACTGACGATAGGTGCTTAATACTAAGGTAGAGATACTTGTACTGCAAACAGCTTTATATCACAAATCTCAGTAGATTCTTTCTAATAACTTTATCGATAGCATACTTTACATACTTTACATACTTCGCATCCATAGCGTCCTTTACATAGCAAAATTGTCGATTTACTTAGGAAGCAAAAAACGATTCGAACATGTTTCCATTCGATCCAGAAAAACGTTAATTTAATGAACTATACAATGGATGAATGTAAATACATTTAATAACTAGCTTTTAATAATTTTCAAGCACCCCCATAACTTTAGCCGCACTACATTTGCTTGTTCTTCAACAACATTTTCGAAGTGCTTAATTCCTAGTTCGATCAAAGTTGATTTTGAATAGTTGCTTAATCTATAGTCCATTGTGGGCAGAGTTCAATCAAACCATACAAAATTTGATTGACTGTTCATTCATTTCAGTTTCGGTATGCCCATATAATATTATTTAAGCAGAGCAAAAAACGGAATGTAGTAACAGATAAAAAAGGCTCATTTAAATACATATTTATACTTAAGTGTATGATACTACACATTAACGTAATATTTACGATTGGTGATCTGCATGTGCTATTCATTCTTTATTGAATATACATAATAAATAATTATTCGAATCAGGCGTTAAGGTTCAATTTAATATAATATTAAAAGTCAAATGATAAATATGACGAAATAGAACTGCTCAGAAAACGTCCAATCGTAATATTTCTTTGTTAATTTTAGATAGAAAGTCTTTGCTTGCCGATCATATTGTACAGCAGAAATATTGACAGAGATACCTTTAGAAAACGGGTACAGTTCAATCTACTCTGTAAGTACATATAGTTCGAAATAGGCTATCATTTAGTCTTAACTTCCTGTATAACGTTGCTTAATTTGAATTCGATACCTAAAGATGTGTTAATTGTTAAATATGTAATAGTAATTATATATAATGGCTGCTACAGATGATGCTTGTTGCGAAGATTTTTCGTACTCCGGTTGTCAAAATTACTTCACAAAGCAACAAAACCGAGATTTTGGTTCAATTTACTATTTCTCTAGTAAATGTGTTTTTTGTACGGCAAGCATGTTTGCAAGTTCTATGCCATGGAATAACTCCCCCAAAGTCGCAATGCGCAAGCGTGCATTCAATGTAATAAAACAAAAGACTTTACCACTCTGGGTTAGCATCTTTTGAAATTAAACCAAATATTGGTTCCTAAACCTTTTGAAATTCAATAACAGTGCCGGAGGCCTAGTATTTAATATCTGTAGTTTATACAATGCATCGCCTTCAGATCGGGTTTTTACAAAATGCGACAGTTATGGAAAAAAGTTAATTCATAATTTTTGGCAAATAGTTGCGGGTGCAAACCTTCAAGAAGCCAAGATTAAATAAATGCAGAATAAAAAAGAAAATAGCCATGCACATTCTTAATATATCTGTAAGTGTTCATTAAGCTCGTCTTTCCCATTTCATAATTGCATGTTACCCCATTGGTCAACTTCTATTGAGAAATATTTTTAATTGTTTTTCAAATTGCACACATGTTTAAAAGTTGATGAGAGAACAATGTGATAAAGAAGAACACCCGGTGACAATGTCACAACGGAGACCAACTGACCAACCTACTTATTCATACTAATCATCAAACTCAGCGTGAAAATGTTGATTATAATAATTGAGGTAAATCGTGAGAATCGCTTATTGTAAAATAAAATTTGCACAAATGTCTTATGACATGCACATCTCTAGTGGGTATTTATATTATTTTACTTTGTAGTTCTTATTCTCTAGCGTATTAGCCTGTAGTAGGTTGGTTTCCAACCTTTTTGTTAAGAATTTTTTAAATCAGATATTTTTGGTTCTCTGATATTTTTAAACGTCCATATGAAAAATTGATATCGGCAAATTTAGCCAAAATATTCTGATATTTTTGCTAGGTAAAGTACCTAATAATGTATAATGTTGTTAATATTAATTGGTTTATTAAATATTGGGCAATTGGGTGGCCTTTAATCATATATTGAGGAATGGTAAACCTTGTTCTCTTGCACACTGTAGATTTAATACAGACTGGTATCATGGCATGCAATTTGCAATGGCATATACAAACGATTATTCCTGTGCTAGGTATCCCTAATCACATTATCAACATCCTAAACCAGATACACCATGTACTCATGGAGAGCTTCCACAATACTAGTTTCGGTTAGGACAGGGAAGTCTGTCGAGAGAGATGTGGTTCTTCATTTGACTACTTATGGTACAGTGTGGCTCACTAGAAACCGTCCATAGGGATTTAACGTGTACACGGTGTTGCATGGCTATATATGTAGAACAGAAAGTAATACAGGCAAGTGACATACACCATCCAAAAGACCGTACAACGTACAAAGTTACATTAATGAGGCAAGTTTGATCAACATCACTGATTAATTTGACATTAAGGGATTCAAAAAAATCACTAATATAAAAAGTGGGAAAATGTGTATCTCCGGGACTTCAACCTATTGGTCTCTGTAGCCGGAAGTAGCGAGCCCAAGCAAGATACACTATCTAAAAGCCCATCTTTTTTAACTAGGGAGAGGTTTGGTGAAGGTCATTTTAAGTTAAGTGGGTCAGAAAAATTATTGAAAATAAAAAGGAAAAGCTTGCTAAAATTTTAAGAGCCACCTGCCGGCTTTCTAAAATTTTGCTGGCCGCAAAAATTTTTATTTTTAAATGAGGCTTTCATAGACTTCCTTAGAATCCTTCTGAGGATTTTTCCACCTATTTTCATTGAAATCGGAGGTTGTTAAATTTCATCTTTCGCCACTGGTGCGGCAGCGTCGTTTCAACATTTTATTTTCAATAATTGTTTTGAATGTAATGTCAAGTGATGTTAATCAATGTTCCTTCATTAATGTGACTTTACACGGTCTTTCGAATGGTGTATGTCACTTGTTTGTATTACGTCATATTCTTCAGATATCGCCGTGCAATACCGTGTACACTTTAAATCCCTATGGACGGTTTCTAGTGTGCCACACGGTAGCATATCATTTGTAGAAGAAAGGCACCTATTATTGTAGTAGGGAGCACAGAAAGTATTTTCTTTGTGCTTTGAATAGATAACTAATACCATTAGAATTGCGGTTATGGTTTCCATGCTATTCAAGAGAACTTCGCTCATTCAATTCAGTTTCTTGAAATCAAACATTTTATCGTGACGTCAAAGCACTCAAACGTTAATTGTTGTGTAAAGTATTTATACCAATAAAAAAGTTCACCATTAGCAAGCACCTTGTTTGTATTACAGCGATGATGATACAATGTAACTATTAAGTATTATTTGCAATATAGACATAACAAAAGTTCCATAATCATTTATACGGAATGTGATAACCAGTGTTCTATTTTAGCAGACTGTTTTTTAGATTTTAGCCAGCCACTTGGTCTATAATAGTATAAAATAGCCTAGCGGTGAAAATGAAAATGTGAGACGTAAATTCCCACTCTATAGCCCAAATTTTGACAAATTTTAGTTTATTTCCTATTCAAAATTTGGAAATATGGAGCCTTACAAGCCCTCGGTATATACATCAATGTTCGAAGCTTGAAAACCAAATTTGGCTGTTTTGAAATGGGTCGATAAATTGAAAGCGCTTTTCAGGTACGACAGCCCTAAGAGCACAAGTAGGTTTAGTATTCTTTAGTTTAGATGATACTGAATGTGTATTTCCTTTGATAATGAAGACGCATTTATCAGAAACATTAAAGGATTGGCTAAGCAACTGATGTGAAGGTGCACTATGATTCAATAGTGGAAAAAGTAGTGTGTGCATGAATAAATTTTGTATGCATTCGAATCCGTCCTGTAAAGTACTATTTTCAAAGTGAATTTTTATTAACACAAGTTATGCATTAACATTTCCATTTTAATGGATTTCATAAAATAACATGAAGCACAAACATAGGCTGTAACTCTAACAAATAAGCTGGTATAGCTACTGAAGATTTTAATCAACGTTCCGTAGCACGGCTTATGAATTCTCATCTCTCGTTTTACATTATTGCTACGAGAATATTCACTTATAAGTCAAACAAAATTTTAGAACCATTTAATACAATATCCAATTAATTCATGGGTTAAAGATATTAAAATCATTAGGCTAATCAAAGCAAACACATTCATGATGGTCTCTACTATTTTGTATTTTGTTTGGTTATGAGAGAGTACAGCAAAATGTATCTTAAAATGTATTGCAAGTATACTTACGCATTTAAAAGGCATTCAAAGTCAACGTACATACTTTCACCTGCACCCATTTTATGGTAACAAAATTTTGAATGGAGTACACCTAATTATATAAATACTATCTATGATGATACCTCATTAAAAGGTTTGCTTACAATGTACAAAGAAATAATATCAGTATTGTAAT
>JABASH010003245.1:0-17093 GCA_019776445.1 Tomocerus maximus | reverse complement strand
AAATAATAATAAAAAAGAAAAATATTTTCTAGAAAAAAACTTACTTATTTTTCAAATAGAATTTACATTCTTCAAGGATTTGTTTTTCCGGCATTTTTCTATAACCGCAGTCCATTAAACCACCACCAAAAAAAGTACTCCAATGAATTTTATTTAATTTGCTTTTATCTAGGCGCCCAACAAACTCTGGCTCCATAGCCAAAGTAAAATGATTACCTCTAGTATCTTCATAATCGCAGCTTGCTGACGCATTTAGTCTATCTGTCTCAGTTTGAATAAACACGGCATTAAGTTTTCTTACGCGATTTCCAACATAGTTTTTGGCGGCTCTGTTACTGTTATCTCGATATTGGAAACCTGTGATTTCGATAGATTTATTTCTATCTAATTGAATATTAATTTGTGATGTATTAGGACAATTCATTATTGTGCTTTGCGATTTAAAATCAGATTGTAACGTGGAAAATACAGCTAAACCTTGTGCAATAAAATTTGAAAAATTTGGAAAATACATAACAATCCTTTTTCATAAAAAAAATAAATAATGTTTGAATTTAACATAATTAAAAAATATTTACATAAATTTTTTTAATAAATTATAAAGATTTTTTATTCTTAATTCAGAGGTGGATTGTTCGAAGTTAAAACGTAAGTGTAAAGGACCATCAAGTTTATATACGGTTGGATATTTTTGAATTAACTGTATGATATCTTGGGGATTGACATTAGTGTTTTTATTGAATTCAATTCGGCCTCCCTGCGGGCCGGACACAATCTTTTTTATACCAATTTTTTCGGCGAATAATTTCAATTCGCTTAATTGAAATAGATTTTTTAGTGCTTGCGGCAATAAGCCAAAGCGATCAATCATTTCGACTTGCAATTGCTCTAATTGTTGAACATCTTTTGCATGAGCTATACGCTTATAGAGCACTAAACGAGTATGTACATCTGGTAAATAATTTTCTGGAATCAAGGCGGAGATCTGCAAATCAATTTCGACAGCGTGATTAACTTGTTTTAACCCGGGCTCTTTACCTGATTTTAGTGTTGCTACTGTTTGCTCGAGTAGTTCCATATATAGTGAGAAACCTATCGATTGCATATTACCACTTTGCTGTTCACCTAAAACTTCACCGGCACCTCGAATTTCTAAATCATGCATAGCTAATGTAAAACCAGCACCGAGATCTTCTAGAGAAGTAAAGGCTTCTAAGCGCTTCATAGCATCCGCAGTCATAATTTCTTTAGGAGGTGTCATTAAATAGGCATAGGCTTGGTGGTGAGAACGGCCTACACGACCACGTAATTGATGGAGTTGTGCTAAACCAAACTTATCCGCGCGGTCAATGATAATGGTATTAGCCGATGGTACATCAATTCCGGTTTCGATGATGGTCGTACAAACCAATACATTAAATCGTTGATGATAAAAATCTGCCATCACGCGTTCGAGTTGAGTTTCACGTAATTGACCATGTGCCATCTGAATACGTGCTTCCGGTACTAATTCTTCTAATTCTCTGGCTGTTTTTTCAATACTATCGACTTGGTTATGTAAAAAATAAACTTGGCCTCCACGGAGTAATTCTCGTAATATGGCTTCACGGATCAAACTGGTATTACGCATTTGTACAAAGGTTTTGATCGACAAACGTCGTGCCGGCGGCGTAGCAATAATAGATAACTCGCGCAAACCGGATAAAGCCATATTTAAGGTACGCGGAATTGGTGTTGCGGTTAAACTTAAAATATCTACTTCAGCGCGCAAGGCTTTTAAACGCTCTTTTTGCTGTACTCCAAAGCGATGTTCTTCATCGATGATCAATAAACCGAGGCGAGGAAATTGTAATTCCTTACTTAATAACTTGTGCGTGCCTATCAAAATATCGATTTTCCCCATTTGCAAACGTTCTAGAATTTTTTTCTGTAACGCAGCACTTCGGAATCGTGAAATCATTTCAATCTGTACTGGCCACTCAGCAAAACGATCACTAAAATTTTGATAATGTTGCTGGGCTAATAATGTAGTGGGAACTAGTATGGCTACTTGCTTATTGGATTGCACCGCTAAAAAAGCAGCACGCATCGCAACTTCTGTTTTGCCAAAACCGACATCGCCGCAAATTAACCTATCCATAGTACGTTCTGAGGTCATATCGTTAATAACTTGGTGGATAGCTTGTTCTTGATCCTGTGTTTCAGTAAAAGGAAACTGTGCTGTAAATGCTTGATAATCATGCTCTGGCAGATGAAATGCATGACCCTTGTGCGTAGCGCGTTGGGCATAAATATCGAGTAATTCAGCAGCAACATCGCGCATTTGTTCAGCAGCTTTACGTTTTGCTTTCTCCCACTGATCAGAACCTAATTGATGTAAAGGAGCGTGTTCACTATCATTTCCACTGTAACGACTAATTAAATTAAGCGAAGATACCGGAACATATAATTTTGCTTTTGCAGCATACTCCACTATCAAAAATTCATTTTCCTGATCATCTATTTTTAAATGCTGTAAACCGCGATAACGACCTACACCATGATCAATATGAACGACTGGATTACCCTCGGTTAACTCAGCTAAATTTCGAATAATCGTACGTGCATCTAAACCTTTAGTTTTAATTTGCCGTTTTTGGATAATCTGATTACCAAACAATTGTGTTTCACTAATTAATGCCAAAGGTGGTTTTTCTAAATAGCAACCTTCTTCTAATGGGGTAATAATGATACAAATACGGTCAGAAGCCTGCAGAAATTCTTGCCAAGTTTCACAGCGATGGACTTGAATACAGAATTTATTGAGTAAATCCAACAACACTTCTCTACGACCTGTGCTTTCTACACAAAATAAAACTCGAGCTTGTGGATCTTTTAGAAATCCATTTAGAAAGATGCTTAAATGTTGTAAAGGGAATTCAAGCTTATGATCAACCGATAAATTAGGAAAGTTTTTAACACGAGAATGATAAGTATCATCAGATGCTGCTGATGCTTGCTGTAACAAAATCCTTGGGAACTCTTTTAAGCGCTTAAATAATGTATCTACGTCTAGATATAACTGTTTAGGCGCTAATATCGGTCGTTCTATATCATACCTAAGTTGTTCATAACGCTCATTAATTTCCTTCCAAAAACTTTCTGCCGCTAACTGAACATTATTAACTTGCAAAATTAACGCTTTTTTTGGAAGATAATCAATCAATAATTGTGTTTGTGGAAAAAATAACGGCAAATAATATTCTATTCCGGCTGGCGCACGCCCCTCGCTCACTGCTGCATACAATGGACAATTTAAAGGATTACCGACAAAATTTTCGCGCCATTGTTGACGAAAAAAATTGATTGCAGATTCGGATAAAGGAAACTCACGTGCCGGAAGCAAATTTATTTTTTCTATTTTTTCTATAGAGCGCTGCGTATCGGGATCAAAATAGCGAATACTATCAATTTCATCATCAGCAAAATCCACACGAAACGGGAAATCGCTGCCCATAGGAAAAATATCTAAAATGGATCCCCGCACAGCAAATTCGCCACGTGTTAAAACTTGTGATACGCAATGGTAACCACCTAACTGTAAATTTTTTCGTATATCCTCGATAGATCTTTTTTCACCACTAGCAATATTCAGGCTTGTTGCTAGTATGTAACTAAGTGGAGCAATACGTTGCAATAAGGTGGTGACGGGAACCAACAATAAACCCTGCTTTATTTGATGCAATTTAGCTAAGGTCGAAAGTCGTTGCGAAATAATGTCCTGATGCGGTGAGAAATGATCATAAGGTAAAGTTTCCCAGTCAGGGAAATTCATGATGGGTAAATGCGGTGAAAAAAACTTTAACGCAGCTTCTAGTCGATTTGCCATTAGATTATCTGGCGTAACCACTAAAATTGCTCCCTCGTAACTATCCGCTAGCTGGTTTAAAGCTAATGCAAGACTATCCTGTGGTAGATTGCTTAAACGTAAACACTGCCCTGCTACTGTGGGAATGGATAAATTTAAAAATTCAGAAATAGGCATAGAAACTTAGTTTATTTTACTTTTTTATATAGACCAACAACAAGGAAATTGCCGCGGGTGTTATCCCAGGGATACGTGAAGCCTGGCCTAAAGTTAAAGGTTTATGTTGAATCAACTTTTCTCTCACTTCATTAGAAAGGCCTTTCACTGCGTTATAGTCTAAATTCACTGGTAGCATAATATTTTCATAACGAGCTTGTCGTTGAATTTCAACTTGTTGTCGATCAATATACCCTTGATATTTAGCTTGAATTTCGATTTGCTCTGCAATTGCTAAATCACCAACTCCTGGTCCTAAACCTTCGATTTTCATTAAATTATGGTAATTTAATTCCGGTCGAGTCAATAATTCAGAAACTCGATAATCTCGCGTTAAAGCTTGTCCTAGATGAGCTTCTATAGCACTACTTAAAGACGTATTGGGCTTAATTGAAAGTTGTTTTAAACGTTGTTGTTCTTGTTCTAATGTGTAGCGCTTATCATTGACGCTTTGCCAACGAGCTTCATTGATGAGTCCTAATCGATACGCCGATTCACTTAAGCGTAGATCCGCATTATCTTCACGCAACAGCAAACGATATTCAGCCCGGCTAGTAAACATCCGATAAGGCTCGAGTGTACCCTGCGTAATCAAATCATCAATTAATACACCTATATATGCCTCATCGCGACGCGGACACCAAGCTGATTTTTCTTGCGCTTTTAAAGCGGCATTTAAACCTGCAATAATTCCTTGTGCAGCCGCTTCTTCATACCCGGTTGTTCCATTGATCTGTCCTGCAAAAAATAAATTCTCTAGTAATCTCGATTCCAAAGATGGAAAAAGATCGCGTGGATCAAAAAAATCATATTCAATTGCATAACCTGGGCGCGTAATATGCGCTTGTTCTAAACCTTTAATACTATGAATCAAATCACACTGTATATCGAAAGGCAGGCTTGTTGAAATGCCATTAGGATAAACTTCGTGAGTATTAAGTCCTTCAGGCTCAAGAAAAATCTGGTGAGATAATTTATCTGCAAAGCGCACTACTTTATCTTCAATAGAAGGACAATAACGAGGGCCTATTCCATCGATGACACCACTATAAATAGGCGAACGATCTAAACCGGAACGAATAATCGCATGGGTTTTTTCATTAGTATACGTAATAAAACAACTTATTTGTGTGGGATGTTGCTCTATCTTTCCTAAATACGAAAATACCGGCAAAGGAATATCACTGGGTTGCTCTAATAAAACTTCATAATTAATGCTACGGCCATCTAAACGCGGAGGTGTTCCAGTTTTTAAACGTTTAATCCGCAAGGGTAATTGACGCAACTTTTCTGCTAAGAAATTAGCCGCCGGATCGCCTGCACGTCCTCCTTGCGCTTGTTGCAAGCCAATATGAATTTTTCCTGCTAAAAAAGTACCGGCAGTCAATACCACGGCTTTTGCATAGAAACGTAGTCCCATTTGCGTTACCACACCTACAATGCGGTTAGACTGAAGAATTACATCATCGACACCTTGTTGAAAAATAAATAAATTAGCTTGATTCTCTAAGGCATAACGAATTGCTTGTTTATATAAGCTACGATCCATTTGTGCTCTTGTTGCACGCACTGCCGGCCCTTTACTGGCATTCAGTGTTCGCCATTGTATTCCTGCCAGATCAGCGGCATGAGCCATGATGCCACCTAAGGCGTCAACCTCTTTCACCAAATGACTTTTTCCAATCCCTCCTATGGAGGGATTACAAGATAATTGCCCTAGAGTTTCAATATTATGTGTTAATAATAAAGTAGACGCACCTAATCGCGCTGCTGCCAACGCCGCTTCAGTGCCCGCATGACCTCCGCCGACAATAATGACATCATATTCTGTTGGAAATGGCATAATTTTAAATTTTTGTTAATTAACTATAGTTTTCTAACGAAAGTTAGGGCAATATATCGGTTTTTAATACCGTCTCTCAAGAGGAAATCCAATGACAAGATTACCTGTATTGACTGCCCTGGCTAGCTTACTCATCAGTTCAAACATACTGGCTGCACAGAGTACCTCTCCAGTTACGGTTAATCAACATAAAACCACAGTTACTTTTCCAAAAATAGTCAGTAATTCCCCTGTACTTAAGACCACTAAAGGTCAAATAAGCTATAGTATTGGCGCCGATTTAGCTGAAAATTTTAAAGAGCAAGGCATTGATGTCGATCCCGTTGCTTTAGGAAAAGGCTTAACCGATGGCTCTCACGGAAAAACACTATTAACCCAAGCACAAATGGCGGATATTTTGAAAAATTTTCAACAAGAATTGATTAATAAAAAACAAGCTGAATTTAAAGATATTAGTCTTAAAAATAAAGAACAAGGCGATTCTTTCTTAGCTGATAACAAAACAAAACCAGGAGTTATAACCACTAAAAGTGGTATTCAATATAAAGTAATAAGTGCCGGCACTGGCGAAAGCCCAACGGACACTTCCATGGTTAAAGTTGAATATACTGGAAGTTATATTAATGGTACTGTTTTTGAGAAATCAAAAGAACCTGTAACTTTTCCTCTCAATAATGTTATTCCTGGTTGGATAGAAGTGCTAAAGATCATGAAACCAGGTGCAACCTATCAAGTCGTAATCCCCCCTCAATTAGCTTATGGTGAACATGGGGTTGATAAAGCGATTGGTCCTAATCAAACACTCGTATTTACTATTCATCTTATTGAAGTAAAGAAAAACGCTTAAATTTAGCTAAATCCATCGCATTGATAGTTATTAACACAAAATATCTTCTGTGATGGATTTTAAATTAAACAACTTTTATTGAATGTCATTGAACTTGAGCTATACTGATTGAGATAAAAATTAACGGAAAATAAATTTTTTAATATGTTTCATCTCTTCAAGGAGGAAAATAGTATGAATCCGGAAGAATTAAAAGGAAAATGGCAACAAATTAAAGGCAAATTACGCGAAAAATGGGGAAAGCTGACCGATGATGATTGGGAACAATTACATGGCGACAAAGAAAAATTAATCGGAAAAATTCAAGAACGATATGGTATTAGCAAGGAACAAGCCCAAAAAGATCTTCATGAATTTTTCAATAAACATAAAGATCATCATTAAAATTTTAAATCTATAAATTCTTTTTTATCATCCCACTTCAATAAATTGAAGTGGGATTGATTTGCAAAGATATCTATTTTCAAAAAATAAAAAGCTAACCTTCTTTTAACTCATTTTTTTTTAGAAACAAAATTGGCTAATTTAACATAATCACTAATAGTCAATTGTTCAGGTCGCAGTGTTGAATTAATTTTTAACTGTTCGAATTCATATTCTTGTAAGTAATTAGCCAAATTGTTACGTAGCATCTTACGTCGATGATTAAATGCATCTCTGACTATTTGTGCAAAAAGTACGCAATCATTGGCTTTATAAGGTAATTCTTTATACGGCTTAAGCCGGATCACTGCCGAATCTACTTTTGGAGGCGGTTGGAAAGCGCCTGATTTCACATTAAATAATTTTTCTACCTGGCAATAATACTGAATCATCACACTTAAACGACCATAACTGGCTAGCCCTGGGTGTGAAGTTATTCTATCGACTACTTCCTTCTGCAACATAAAGTGCATATCTTGAATAAGATTAGCTTGCTCAAGACAGTGGAACAATAAAGGGGTCGAAATATTATAAGGAAGATTTCCCACTAAACGCCAAGCTCGTTCAGCCTTATTCAAGGTATTAAAATCAATTTTTAAAACATCGCCTTGGTAAACAATTAATTCTCCAAGCGGAGCACATTTTTCTTCTAACAGGGGAATGAGATCTTTATCTAGCTCTATTACGGTTAAGCTTTTAAGGTATGGTAACAGTCGCTCAGTTAGTGCCCCCAAACCCGGACCGATCTCAATCATATGATCGGTTTTTTTAGGTGCGATGGCTTGTACAATTTTATCAATAACAAAGCTTTCATGCAGAAAATGTTGGCCGAAGCGTTTACGTGCCTGGATGGGTAACATTATTTATTTCACGCTGTTTGCAAATCAATAATTAACGCAGATAAAAATCTCGCCGCTTCGCCACCGGTAATTACCCGATGATCCACGGTTAAAGATAAGGGTAGTTGCTTATGTACACTTATTTTTCCGTCTTCAACAACAACTTTCTCATTAATTCGCCCAGCTGCTAAAATCGCAACCATAGGCGGAATAATGATAGGTGTTGCATAACGACCTGCAAAAACTCCTACATTGGATAATACAAAAGTTGCTCCTAGTAAATCATCTGGTGAAATACTTCGATTTTTTACTTCTAGTTTAAAGTTATCGATTGCTTTTCTTAAATTGACAGCACTTTCTTGAGCAACATTTTTTAAAACCGGAACAAATAAGCCATCAGGTGCATCCATAGCTATACCTAAATCAATCTGACTATGTTTGTATAAAGCTAGCTTTGATTCATCAAACCAAGCATTAAGTCGTGGTTCACGCTGACAAGCAGACATAACAGCACGAATAAGACGTAAAGTAATATCAGTTTTTTCTGGCCAAGCATGAATATCGGCATCATCAACCAAACTAACTGGCACAATGGATAGTTGCGTTTGTTTCATTGTGCTTGCCATAACACGGCGCACGCCGCGTAATGGTTCATAACCTGGTGGAAGTTGAGATAAGGAATTTGATATACACCCTTCGCCTTTCAAATTGTGGTGTTGTTGCACATCAATATCAATATTCGTGGGTGTAGAAACAGTTTCTTTGTTGGATTTTTGCCGTATCATTCTTTCGATATCAACGACGAGGATTTGTCCATCAGGACCTGTTCCCTTACAGTTGTTTAAGTTAATCTGGAATTTTTTTGCTAATGCTCGAATTGCTGGCGTAGCTTTAATCCCATTCTGATGCGGCGTCGATGCTTGCTTAGGCCGAATTCCTTGTGGAGATTCTTCAATAATTGTACCCCCTAATTGCAAATTTCCAACGACAGTCGCTTGATCAATGTTTTTTTTAGTTGAAGTTTCGCATTCAATATCAATTAAAGCGTGTCCAGTTTTAATGATATCGCCCGCATTACCATAAAGTTTAGTTATTTTTCCGCTAAAAGGCGCAGGAATATCTACCAATGCTTTTGCGGTTTCCATAGCAACCATAGGCTGATCTACTTTAATAACATCATCTAGCTGGACATACCATTCACGAATTTCTGCATCCGGCAAGCCTTCACCTAAATCAGGTAAGTTAAATGTAGTCATGTATACTCCAATGTTTGCTCAATCACATTGTAAATTCTACTAACACTGGGTAAATATTGTTTTTCTAATTGTGCATAAGGAACCGTTACATCATAACCGGTAACACGCTGTAGTGGTGCTTGTAAAAATAGAAATGCCTTTTCACTCAATTGAGCCACGATTTCTGCGCCCACGCCACAATAACGTGCTGCTTCATGAATAATGACGCATCGACCCGTTTTTTCTACGGAGCTTAAAAGCGTATTAATATCTAAAGGTTTAACTGTGGCGACATCAATTACTTCAGCATACCTTCCCTTTTCTTGTAATAATTTATCCGCAGCTAATAAAGTTTCATGCAACATAGCACCCCAACTAATCAAAGTGATATCGTTACCTTCTCTTAAAATAAAACTTTGATCTAAAGGTAAAGCTTCACCGGTATCGGGTACTTTTTGTTTATTTAAACGATAAAGACGTGTGGGTTCTAAAAAAATAACGGGATCAGGATTACGGATCGAAGCTAGCAATAAACCATAAGCTCGTGCCGGCGATGAAGGAATCACTACACGTAAACCTGGGATATGTGCAAAAAGAGCTTCGGTGCTTTCAGAATGATGTTCAGGTGCATGAATCCCTGCACCATATGGCATGCGAAACACTAAAGGACAATGTAAACGTCCACGAGTACGATTACGAAAACGTGCGGCATGATTGATAATTTGATCCAATGCCGGATAACTAAACCCCATAAACTGAAATTCAGCAACCGGTTTTAAGCCTTGTGTTGCCATGCCAATCGTAAGGCCGGCTATCATAGACTCTGCTAAGGGTGTATCTAACACACGGTCAGCCCCAAATTTTTTAAATAATTCAGATGTTGCTCGGAATACACCACCATTAGCACCAATATCTTCACCCAGTAAAACAACTTCTTCATCAACAGCCATTTCATAGGCTAATGCTTGCGTAATTGCTTCTATCAATGTTATTTCAATCATTGCCAAGGTCCTTGCTTAACATAAACATTGCTTCAGCTTCGATACGCTGTTCAATTAAATCATGAGGTAATTCTGCATAATGGTAATCAAATATGTCAGTCACTGCAGGTTTAGCTAAGGAAAGATATTCAGTCACAGCAATTTCAATCTTTTTTTCACATTCTTTTTTAAAATTTTCCTCTTCCTCATTCGACCAGCTTTTTTGACTAATTAAATAATTTTTCAAGCGTCTTAAGGGTTCTTCTTGCCAGGCTTGTTGCAATTCTTCCTCACGACGATAGCGGCTCGCATCATCGGCAGTGGTATGATCACACAATCGATAACTTAAGGCCTCAATCAGACTTGGACCATGCCCATCGCGTGCTTTAGCAATCGCTTTATCCATCACAAATTTCATGGCAATAACATCATTTCCATCAACCTGTTCACCATGAATTCCTGCAGCAATGGCTTTTTGTGCTAGAGTCTGCGCATGAGATTGGTGTTTTCGCGGTACAGAAATTGCCCATTGATTATTATCAATGACAAACACAATCGGTAACTTCCAAACACCTGCAATATTTAAGGCTTCATAAAAATCACCTTCGGATGTTGCGCCATCTCCGCAGGTTGATACTACGACTCTTGCTTGTTTGCGAAGTTTAAAAGCCGTCGCAACACCTGCTGCATGTAAAAGCTGAGTTGCGATCGGTACACAAATAGGAAAATCTAGGGGACATTCACTAAAATGATTACCCCATTCATTCCCTTTCCAAAAGCTAAAAATCTCACTCATTTTTACACCACGCATTAGTTGCGCAGCATAATCACGATAGAAAGGACAAAAGACATCCTCTCTTTGCATACTTGCACCTATCCCAACAGAAATAGCTTCTTGCCCAAGTGTTGAAGCATAAGTATTGAGCATACCCGTTCTTTGTAAAGCCACTGCTTTGTAATCAAAAAGACGCGTGAGCATCATTTGTTGATATAATGTTAATAATTCGCGAACATTATGCGTAAATGCTGGCAAATCTTGTTGAGTTTCGCCTTTAGAATCCAGAAAACGAGTATACTCAATAGAGAATCTCGCAACCTCGCTCATATTAACCTCTTTGAAAAACTGCTATCTGAACTTAATAGAAAAATATTTTTTAAATACTATTTAATCGTGACTCAGCCAAACTATCGGCAATTATACTAGGTGGTTTATTTTCCTCATGTGCACTCTTAAATATTTTTAAGAGTGTACTATAAATTGTTGATATATGTTGCACCACATGTTCCCTATTCAGACGATTTTGGTATTCGGCATAAGCATAAGTCAAACCTCCAGCATTAATTATATAATCCGGAGCATATAAAATCCCTTTTTGATGCAAAACTTCTGCATGTCGTGGTTCCGCTAATTGATTATTAGCTGAACCTGCTACAATCGCCGTATTAAGCTCAAAAATAGATTCATCATTCAGAATAGCTCCTAAAGCGCAAGGGGAGAAAACATCACATTCCACTGCATAAATTTCCTCAGGTTCGACAATTTTAGCCTGTAAATCTTTTGCATAACGTTGCATTAGCTCGGTGTTATTGTCGCAAACTGTCAAACGAGCGCCCTTTTTTTGCAATGCATTCGCTAAAGCAAAGCCTACATGTCCCATACCTTGGATGGCAACATGCACGCCTTCTAAATGATCAAGATGGAGTTTAAATTTAACTGCAGCTTCAATACCATATAACACACCTAAAGCAGTATAAGGTGCAGGATTACCTTTATGCTTAGAAGTAGTGACGACATAGGGCGTTTCAAGCGCAATGCTATCCATATCTTCAATCACCACACCACTATCCATCGCAATAATATAGCGTCCTTTAAACTCATTCACAAAACGTCCCAATGCGCGAAAGCAAGCACTACGATCTGACAATTCTTTAGGACGCATTAATACAGTTTTACCGCCCCCTAAAGGTAAATTAGCTAATGCTGCTTTGTAACTCATTCCCTGTGCTAAACGTAGGGCATCATGAATAGCAAGATCTATCGAGGTATATTCAATAAAGCGACATCCGCCTAAGGCAGGACCTAGGCGTGTGCTATGTATCGCTACAATGGCGCAAAGTTGGTTAATCTGATCAATTTTTAAAAAAAGCTCGCCAAAACCAAGTTTTTTTGCATAGCTTAGTAGCTCATCACTTAACATAAATAAATGTTGGGTCCTTAAAATATCAACCTATTCTTTAAGTAATACTGTTTCCATCGCAAATGAAAGCACTCACAGGTGAGTGCACATTCTAAGAGACTCTGCTATTGCTTGCAATGACTTGATACGCAAAAAAAGGATGGATTATTGCCTGATGGTTTTTTTAGCAGGAAATGGTTTAGGTTTTTTGTAAAAAATCAGATATCGCTTTAATACGATGTTCAACTAGTTTTTTTCCTAAGGCTGCACCACTAATACCCAATGTTTTTATCCTATTAGCAGATACTTTTTTAGCAGCAGCAAAGGCTGCTAAGATTCTATCTTTTTGTAAATAAATTATTTTTCCCAGTCCAGAATAAGCTTGAAAATCCGCTTCACAAACCAATAAAAACTGGTCTAAACGTGAGGATTGTCTAAACGCACCGGTTTTTTCGAGTAAAGTATACAGAGATTGTGCATCTAGTTCTAATGCACGATGACAAAGCAGATGATAGGCCGCTGCTGTGACGGCAAGAGATACATAAACATGCGGTATGCGATAACGCTGACATAAAGCTTCTATCTTATGAACTCCGGTTTGCGTTTCTTCTTTTGCTACACCCTTACCAAAATCACAAAGTATTGCTGCAAATCGTACTTGCGGATCATCAGTCAATGCTACTGCTTTTTCTAAAACAGATAAATAATTATGTTGGCCAAGTGATCGTTGGTCAGCTACTCGGTCATACTGAGTATATAATTCTTGTAGCTCAGGAAACAAAACTGCTAATGCACCACAATCATACAAGATTTTAATAAAAGCTTGTGGCGCAGCTTCGTTGAGCGCAGTTGAAAATTCTTGCCAAACTCGTTCTGGCACCAACGCTTGTACTTCACCGACAGATACCATAGCTTTCATTAATTCCATGGTTTCTTTAGCTACTCGAAAACCTAATGGAGCAAATCGCGCCATAAAACGTGCAACTCTTAAAATTCGTACTGGATCTTCACTAAAGGCAGGAGAAACATGGCGTAATAACTTATTCTCTACATCTTTTTGTCCATGAAAAGGATCAATAATCTCGCCGCTACTATTTTGTGCCATCGCATTAATGGTCAGATCCCTACGTTTTAAATCATCCTCGAGCGATACATCCGGCGCTGCATAGCAAGCAAACCCTTTATATCCAGGACCTATTTTGCGTTCTGTACGCGCTAAAGCATATTCTTCATGAGTTTTAGGATGAAGAAATACTGGAAAATCTTTACCAATTAAACGAAATCCTTGCTTTAACATTTCCTCAGGACTAGCACCTACGACGACATAATCACGTTCTTTTACTGGATAACCCAATAATTGATCACGTACTGCACCGCCGACTAAATAAATTTCCAAAGCAAATCCTTCAATATACAACTTTTTATGCCCCATAAAGCTTAAAGAAAGTTATAAACTAAATTATCAAGTTTACCAAATTTGTTAATATTTTTCTTTGAAACTGGTTAATGGATATGCGTTCTTTCAATAGCCTCGCAATTTGCCTTAGTTACTGAATCTGCCTTACTAATTACAATTTTATTTGCAGACCTGAATACATTTATCATGCAAAAACCTTTTGATGCTCTGTGTTTTGCGACAAAAGATTTGCCGAATTCAATTGAGGATTATCATTATTCCCACCAAAAATCCCACAGTTTACAAGATCTCCTGTTATGCCTTGTCTCATTATACTTGGTAAATAAATTACCTTTTGTACACCTTTTAGTTGCTCATTATTTACCAGTATCAAAGCAGCTTGCTGAGCTGTAAGATTACCTTCCACAGCCTTACCCCCTAATGCTAAAGCCTCCCATTTACCTATTAAAGTTTGATTTTGTGCTTTTCCTGTAACTTCAATAGCTTCTGCTTCGGCATTTGCTTTGATCTTAATAGCCTCTGCTTCGGCATTTGCTTGCATTGTAATAGCCGTTGCTTGTGCTTGTGCGTCAATAAGTCGGCTACTTGCCTTTTGTTTAGCATCAGCCTCTTGAATTTGATTGCCAGCTTCCATGTTAGCTAATTTAGCTTGTGTTTCAGCAAACCGGATAGACTGTGAAGCAATAGTTTTAGCTAATTCCTTATCCTGTATGCTTAAAGATTCAATTCTAATATTAAAGATATCTATTCCTAAATCATGGATCCCATGACGTTGCAATTCCCGAATAAAAGCATCATGCACTTTTGAATAAAAAGAATAGGGAGGCGGGGATAACTCTGAAATATTTAAATCTTGCTGAGTACTGGAACTAGCGCTGGCATTATAGGCAGGGGTAGAACTTTGGCCAATTTCTTTAAAGGTGGAATTTCGAATAATACCGCTTAAAGTAGCTATAGCTGTGTCATGAATATATTTATCTAACAGGTTAGGATCAATTTTCTTACATACTTTTTCAGTATTAGTAATTCTATAGAATACATCAGCCTTGATTTTCAGAGGAACATAATCACTGCTCTCATAAGTAGCTTCTGGTAATTCCATTATACTATCTTGAGTCGATATAATTTTTATCAGCGTAGAGGGCGGGACAATAAAATGAACTCCTGGTTTTTTCATCACTAAGCGTGCTCCCTCATCATAAACAACCCCTTCTGTTCCTGTTCTAATTGAGACCAACCAGCCTGGATCTAGTTCATTGATCTCCCTTTTCAAATCTAAAAATTTATTAAATTTGGTCGTAGCTGAGCGGATGATATGGAACCCTGGCATTAAGAATAAATGCTTTCCCTTGTCAGTATCCTGAGCATAACCTAACTGACCTTTTTGAACCCGAATCAATTTCATCGCACCATGTTGAATGTAAGGCTCGTCTACTTTTTTTTTACCAAAAAATTCAGTGGTAGGCGCGAGCATGACATGCCATCCAGGTGGGAGTATTTCAGGTTTCCCAGAACGTAACACTAAACCCATTTCTCCTTCCTTAACTAGATGCATTCTAAAAATAGATATCGGCAAAGTAAATAAAGCGATCAGGAAACGTAAACACCGTTCTGCAAACGAATAGGTTGTATAATGAAGTTTATCCATGCAGTAATCTTTAACAACATGGTCCTTAATCGCGTTGTAAAGTTCATTACCTACTGGATTAACGGATAACAAACTCTGTAATTTTTCGTAGATATCTTGCTCCAAAAAATTCAAGTTTTTTAATGAATCAACAAATTCTTGGATAGGCTCTTCTGTTTCCAAAGAAAACCATTCTTCATTTTTGGTAATTAGAATAAAAGAAGACTCTTGTAAAATAGAAAGTTTCTCCTCCAGAGCATCGGGATTTTTTAAGAAAAGAATCTTATTTTTATTAATCTGGTCATTGTCTGACAGTAAAACTGATTTATCTACCCCAACAGTAATCATATATCCCATAGGAAAGTAATCTCCCTTTACTAAATTTATTTCATAATATTATTAAGTTTTATATAAGACAAGCATTCCTTAAAAAAATATTAAAATTTTTTATTTTTGAATTTCCTTAGAAATATTTAGCATAGAACTTGATATTCTACTTTTTTTATTTGAATTTATTTCTTGATGATTCTTTTTGAAAAAAGAAAAATGACCAGTTTCTTTGAAAGTAACACTTTTAGTAAACAACAATAAATCTGATTGCATTTCTGAATTAGTATTTGGGTGAACAGTCTGGGCGGATGAATGTTTAAGCTCTAAACTTAAAAGAGTAGCTAAAAATAAAAGCTTTTTGTTAGTTTGCTCTAAAACTCCTATTCTACTATCTAAATTTTTTACCATTTCAAAACGACTTTGTTGTCGACTATGCAAATGATAAGTAATGAAATTAGCAATACCATTTATAATAACCAAAGGAATAAAAATTAGCGCTAAAGGTAAAGTGAGTGTTTTAACCAGAGTATGTATCCCTAGATTACTTTTCCAAATAATTTGCTGTGTTAAGTTATATCCATAAAAACTACCACCAAAGAAAGCAAATGATCGATTCAAAAATTTCTTAAACTTTTTAAAACGCGCAGTCGAATCGCCTAATACCTTATCTTGATCATAAGAAGTATAAACATTTTTTTTAAGCACATAGCTATCAAACAAACTATAAAATTTTTTATCTAAATTATCTAGTTTGTTGTTCTCAAAAAAAATCTTGAATTCACATTCCAAAAATTCGATACTATCTTGTAAATATTCAAATTTTTTCCATTTCTCTATTTGAATAATTTGCTGCTTCCCAGTATTGTCTTTAAAATAATATTCACATTTTTCGTTAATTCTATTTAGAATAGTACGTTGATAAAAATCTTCTCTAGCACGAAACTCACAAAGGTGACTTGTTAAAAAAAAAGTTGCAGTAATTAAAATTAAAATGCCTACTGCTAATGGTGAAGCGATAAGCGTCGCTAAACTAAGCATACCAATAAACAATAAAACACTATGTATAGCCCAAGTTAACAAATAAGTATAAAGTACTATGCTAGTTAAATTAATAGTTAATGAAGCTATAAACTGTGTCTTCGGGTAAACCTCTGTTAAATATTGATAAATTTTCGATTCTTGTATGTTTAATGATGACAAATTAATTAGATATAAATTTTTTTGAATGCTTGAAATTGAGCTTAGAAAATAATTTATATTTAATTTTTTTTTTGATAAATCAAAAACTATTTCTTGAATTATTTTAAATTCA
>JABASH010003244.1:0-17098 GCA_019776445.1 Tomocerus maximus | reverse complement strand
CTCGATGTCGCAAGTCGCAATGTCCCATCGAAAGAGGCATAAATTTTGTTTACTGTTTACTGTTTTTATATACCGCATAGCTATAAATCACACGATTATAAACTAAATAAATTAAAATATGAACTATTACTAATAATGTAATAATTATTTTAACAAGAAACGGAGTAGAGTAAACTAATTTTTTCTAAACATAATGTTGATATTTTAATTTTTCTGTATTTTTGTATGTCAATGTCGTATCGTAGGCCGTAGGTATTGAAGGAGTAGTAGTACAGTAGAAAGTAGAAAGGGCTTGAACATTGTAGGACACGCACTGCCGGGTTTCATGCACAAAAGTCCGAATTTCAGGTTCATGGGCATTGAGTGACGTGAGTAGGACGTGGCCACCGTAGTAGGGGAATACGTAAGGCGACACCTTGTCACGGATGTAGAAGATGTGGGAATGAAATCACGCAAAATGGAGTTTGAGCTGTGGCGGTTGAGTAAGGTGACTAACGAACGCATCAGAGAGACGAGTCCGGATTGGCGGACGGGAAAAAAGCGAAGCCTGACAAATCATTCATTTTGCCGACAGGCTCAATACATTGGATTTTGCTAGGAACTAGGAACTCGAAGGAACGCATAGAGCTGAGCTGAGTTTGGTTGGTGGGTGACTGTAGCTGTGTTGTGCATGAAGAGTGCAGTGCACAGAGACAGGAGAGAGATCAAAGAAGCCAACAACGCACTCACTCCAGTCAAATAGCCGTTCTGTTTAAAGTCAGTTCAAGGCGTGTTTCTCTCCAGTCCGAATTTGTCAAAAATGGCCAGCCAAGACTTTTCCGAAGACATTACAAACGGCGGGTTCAGTTCTGAGGTGGACATGCAAAATCACCGGAGTGGCGCTGACGAAGAAATGATGGGTTCCGGCGGCGAGGAAGCTGACCAGACGGCTGCCATGAATCAAGACGACTCCTCGGGTGCTGTCGCCACGAATAATGCAACGACGCCGACAGGGAATGGCGAAGCTATGGAGCATTCCTTGGACACCGGAAGTGCTGATCAGTACGGCAAGGATGACGACAGGTTTGTGAAATTTCCCCTCTGGTTCTTGCCCATTTTCCAAATGATATTCTTTCATTACGACTTTTATTTATTTTCAAAGTTGATTATTGATTAATGGTTTATTCAATATGGCGATTGGTTGTTGAATGTCAAAATTTTAACATTTCTCGGGTTTTCTCTCCTCTTTTCAGTGTTCATTCTCATTCATTCATTGTTGATTTGTTGATAATCAATAATTTTTTGTAAGTCGTGTTCATAGTTTTTGGATGTTGCAGTATAATCGTATCGTATAATTATTGCATATATTATTATCCTACTATTCAAGATTCAAGTCATCAAAGTCATAAAATAATAAAATATTTCGGATTTTGCATTGTTGAAAAGAATGCACTCTCGTATAAATGATAAAAGTACATAATAACATTAAAATGGTAAAAGACCCATAATGCATTGAAGGTCTAAGGTCATCAGAATTTATTAGGTAAATATTCGGTTGCAGGTTGACGGGCCGTACTTGACTACGTCATCATAAGGCATGTGTCCCCTTTGTAACCCACCCTACACAAATGGCTCATTTTTTCTCCATTGTTGCATTAATTACTTGTTGCTCATTAATTAATTCGATTTCATTCCAGATAATTTTCATAACTTCATTTAATTCGTTTAAATTATTTATTGTGAATGATATTTATATTTATTAATTACCAATTTATTATTATTTATAACTTAATACACTTAATGTAAATTCCCGTTTGAAAGAAAATCTCTCTGGTTGTTTATAGGAAGCTCTTTATTGGTGGTTTAAGTTGGGAAACCACAGAAAGTATGTCAATTTTTTCAAATTTCTCAAATCCAATTTTATCAAGTTCAATTTGGAGGTGTTGATTGTTAATTTACAATTTTGTGACACTTGTTTTTTGCTCTGTCTCTCTCCGTAATGTAATAAATTAAAGAGGATTTAAGAGACTATTTTACCAAGTATGGCGGTATTGAGAGCCTTACCCTTAAGATGGACCCGGCCACTGGAAGGTCCAGAGGATTCGCTTTCATCGTTTTCTCCGAGGTTTCTACTTTAGATAAGGTACGGACACCCTTTTCCACTTCCCTGTTTTTTCCTT
Source organism: Tomocerus maximus (assembly GCA_019776445.1). Classification (NCBI taxonomy): domain Eukaryota; kingdom Metazoa; phylum Arthropoda; class Collembola; order Entomobryomorpha; family Tomoceridae; genus Tomocerus; species Tomocerus maximus. The sequence continues at coordinate 14,939 of JABASH010003244.1, read as the reverse complement.
TCGTCCATTGTTCTTTTGACTTTGACCTAACCCGTTTTACAAAGTCCAAAATTCAATGCCGACATCTTCTCCTTTCTTTCCACTTAATAATTTCTTAACCATTTAGTTGTACTATACTATTTATAAATGATGACAAAAATTCAGTCCTGCTGCTGAAGCCAATGATGGATACCCTATTACCATCCAATTTCTTCTGATATCTACTAAACCTGTCTAAAGGGTTCCTTTATATGTAAATGTGCAGTAGTGAAATAATCTAAATGAATTTACAGGTTATAGCAGCCGGGGAGCATGCAATTAATGGCAAGAAAGTCGATCCAAAGAAAGCAAAGGCCCGTCATGGGAAAATCTTTGTTGGTGGTCTCACTCAGGAAATCTCAGACGATGAAATCAAAACTTACTTTTCTCAGTTTGGCAATGTACGCTCATTTAATTATTTCATTCAATTTGATTCCCTAATTATTTATTGTTAATGATGACAAAATACAGTCCTGCTGCTGAAGCCAATGATGGATACCCTACTACCATCCAATTTTTTTCTGAAGCTTTATTTTATATAATTAAAAATACCCGCAGTACCCAGCAATATACAGAGTTTCTAATTCGAGCTATTCTTCATTGAATTTTAGGTTGTGGAAATAGAAATGCCAATCGACAAGTCAAAGAATCAACGTAAAGGTTTCTGCTTTATTACTTTCGACAATGAACAGATCGTTCACGAGTTGCTCAAGTCTCCCAAACAAGTCATTTCCGGCAAAGAGGTGGGTTTCTAACAAAATAAAAATAACCTACCTGATACTGCATGATGAGACTTAGGAAATGGAGAAGAAATGCTACTTTATTCTATTTTATTTTAGGTCGACGTGAAAAAAGCTCAGCCTCCACAGAATGCGCGAGGGATGGTTCCCTGGGGGCCGATGGGCATGCCACTCACACGAGGTGCACGCGGAGCAATCCGTGGGAGAGGGGGGCGTGGAGGTCGAGGCGATTGGGGGGGCTGGGGCGGCGGTAGTTATAGCGGATACGGATACGGCGGACAGTACGGCGGAGCTGGGGCTAGTGAGTCATTCCATTGCTTTCGTAAATTTTAAATATTTTTGGAATCTTTCGGGGAAATGCTAAAAAAATGACCAACTTGCACCTAGGAGGCTATGGCGGCTATGGTGACTATTACGGTGGTGGATATGGTGGCTACGGAAATTACGGATACGATTATGGAGGATACACCGGCTATGAAGGATACGGTTACGACTACGAAGGAGCAGCAGCCCCGCCGATCCGAGGCACCCGTGGCCGAGGTAAATAACAATCCAATCGTTAGCACCTGAGTGTACACAGGGATAGATTTGTAAACATGCTTGAGATGTTGAAGAAAAGGATTGAATGTTTGACTCGCAGGTGCCTTCAGTGGCAAGACCCGGGGGGCGCCGAGGGGCCAGCCCAGGCACATGCCATACTGATTCTTTGACTGATGAGATAGACAGTTTTGCATTTAAGGTCACTTTTGTTAAGTTAATTAGTGGGGTCATTGCTTTTGTAATAAATTGTTTTTTTGTACAAAGGTCCCCGACTTTTATTTCTTTATTACTGCGTACTTACAGTTACCGAAATATTTTAAATGTAAATTGTTGATAAAATCTTTTAAACTTTATTATTTCTTTGTAGGAAAAAACGTATTATTTTTTTACTCATTAATTCATTGTAACATAACGACATTTATTGAAAAACTTGGTAGAAAACGGTACATAGACATTTCTCTATAATTCGGTTCTCGCCACGAACTTACATTCAATCAAATTCATTAGTGACAGTGAGAAGTGAAGATCTTTACTATACGTGATTTAGTACATCGAAAAGGAAACTTACACTGTATTGGTAAATGGCATATTGCATAATATTATTGCATTAGAATGGTTTATTGCTTTAACTTAGTATTATTTATTTTTATTGGCAGTGCATTGATGATTACAATATTAAAAAGCGAACTTAAGTATTTAATGGCAGTGTTAATTGATGTCAGAACTTATTGACAAATGTTCCCCCTTTCCCAGTTACCCCAAATCTAACATAGGGCCGAATTTGCATTTTATACAGCTATATTATAGTGAATAGTGAAAGTATAGCCACCGTCTCAATGTCATATAAATTTATTGTTAATAAAGGGGTCGTTGATGGGCATTTCTAAAAGGAAAGGAAATCGTTGGGTAAACCCTGTAAACAAAACCTATTCTTTGTAGGAACGGGATGTAATTATTATTCTAGGTATTACTATTCGTTAAAAGAGTAGAGAATTTCATAAAACTAAAAAATTACTAGCTAAACTTCATCCTCGCTAAAGCTCATTCATCGTCAGCGACAGCGTCCCTGACATCGTCACATTTTTCTTCCATTTCTTCTGGAGGGACTCCGAGACAACCTCCCCATTCCTTCAGTGTAATTCTGTGGTCGTTGTCACTGTCGCAATCGTCCAAGAAAGGAGCGATACAATGTTCCAAAGCCATCAGGGGGGCTCTTATTGGGAAAAGCTCGTGACGGGAAACCACTCTGAGGATTTAGACAATATATTATTAGATTATTTATATTTTATCTTGATTTTAAAAATTCTCTATTTTATTTTAAATAATGGGAATGATTTTGCACTATTAATTTAAAATAAGAATGGGAAGAAAATTCTTAGAAGAATAATTTGCTTATTGAGAATTAGAATTAACTGATGGTATCATGAAGGTATCTTCGGTGTCGGAAAGGAAGATTAATAAAAAAGGCGGGTTTAGTTTTATTTACGTAGGTATTACTATTGCGTACTTATCATGCGGGTGTCCATCCAAATCGCACCATTTCCAGACAGCAGCAGTTACGGATTTTTTAGAGTCACTAGTGGATCTTTCTGCTTCTCTTTCCATTTGAAGGAAGTGAGGACTCAATTCCCTTCGGTCTGCCATTTCCCTCATCACATTGAAAAGCCAGTCGCGCATTCGTCGGGGAAAGTCCGCCATTTCCTCTTCAATGCAAGGCTTCAACCGACACCAATCGTCATTATCATGTCTTTTGGTATACGCACTATCTGCGATTCATTTCTGGGAAACTAAATACAAACTACATAATTAACGTACCGGCATATCTCGACATTCCCCATAATAGTCAATGTGAAGATGTTTGTTCAGTGGATCTTCACATTCTTCTTCATCACAAAGACACCGAGCACGGTGAAGTTCGCAGTCACTCACCCACGTCTCATTTCTATTGCTGCACACCTATACAAACAAAATATTAAAAAATATGCATTTAGAAATGACAATTCCAATCTTGTATGACCATAAAACGACTAGCCGCCATGAATTTTTTCCGTCAAATCGTAACAAATGATTTTAAAAGGTTTACCCTTCGCCGATTATCCTCCTCTTCTGGACAAGTTTTCAGGCAAACGCATCTAGCTCTATTGTCAACTCCAGGAATGCATTCTCGGCCTGGACCACATTTCTTGTCCATACAAGGATCTGAAAATATTATGGTATTCTTCCTTTAGTGAAAATTAGTTCACATGCTTATAATACATTTTATTTTCACTTGCATGTTGCATTTAAAGCAATTTAAAGTTTACCGATGAGAGGTTCAGCATCGTCGATTTCATTGAGACTGCTGTCCTGTTGTTCTAGAAGTCGGAGTTTGGCTTCCGCGTCCAATTCGTCAATCGGCTGATCTGGTTCTGGTGACTGTTCTGAAATAACTTCTTCCTTTCGACGAGGCTTTTTCTTGCGCTGTCACATTTAGTCACGATTATAGTTTTCATCATACACGACCGATAGAAATTACGAATGTAAACAAAAAAATGTTTACGCATCAAAATGAAAAGTTAGATGAATGAATGTATAGATAAAGTGAGTGAGTAAGAAGACCTTCTGTGAATGAACATCAGCGACAAGAAGAGCTGTCAGAAGTAGAACGATGAGAAGTTTTCTCATCTTGAAGCCGTCGAAGGATGTCTGCTATGCAAAAAAGGATATAAAACACTATCATGAATTCATAAGAAGAGTCACAGACAAAATTAAGTTAACAGACAATTAATAAGAACTATCCATCCCAAATTGATATAAATGAGTATTACTAAGTGCTACTCTTCTTAAACCTAATATATTATAATATAAATATACCGTATTTCTGCTATACAATGAATAAGTCCTTTCCTTAAAGTCGAAATTTATTTTCATCAATTCCTCCTTTGCTACTAACTTTTATATGTATTAAACTCTTTACTTTTTTAAACAACATAAATTGTTATGATGCTTATACCTTTCTACTTTATTCATGTATAGATAGAATGTCAGTTACAGGAGGGGTTGTAATAAAAGAAATACGGCATGCATGGACTAAATAGCTGAGTAAATGTCTGGTAATGTTGGTTTGGTGTAGTTTAAGAAAACTTATAAAAAGACGGAAGTCCAGTCACGTCCATGAATCAAGACTCAAGTCAAGCTTATCTTCATTCACGGGTCAATTTTTTCTCTTATCTATTGGGGTGAATTCCTTGTTGCTAAAATATTTTCATACATACATAATACATACACATACACATATTACACGCACACTACACTTTACACTCATGCAATGCACATACTTACAAATATAATTATGTACTAAAAATATGTATTGTTTTATGAAACTGTCTATGTTTACTGTTTTGTGCTACATCTTTATTATTGTAATTTATGTTTAAATTATACAATTATTATTGCTTTACTACATTTTGTCACATTTCATGATATACAAGTTCGTATAGGGCAAAATGATTAGAATAGAATTTTTATAGAGCATTTTTAGCTGCTATGAATTTTGTTTACTTGGAAGTTGGAAGAAAATAATTTTTGATGCTATTAAACATGACAAAGTAGTTCTGATTTGAACTTTTATATTTTATCCAGGTTTCAGTTTCAGTTACCATTGATTATGATTGTAGATGAACAAGATTTGAATTTTTATTAAATTAAATAGTTAGTGAAATAGGCAAATGGTACTTACTTTCACGTGATATGGCAGAGAAGGACACTCGCCGGATGAAGAAAAGAAACTGAAGAATGTTTGTAAGTGTGCAGGTCTAATCCTAAATAAGAGAATCTGTTGCTGGAATGAATTGAATGTGCATCATTTGGGTCTGCCTGGGGAGGACGAAGAGAGGAGAGACGATGAGGGCAGCCAAGTCGTCTTTATACTTCTTCCTCTTTCTTAGGACGAACAAAAAATGTTCCTCTATATAGACAGATGAAGATGAGGGCAAACGGAAAGGGTCTAGAACCTTCTTATATGTAAATCCGCTCGGGACACGTACTTTAAGTTATATCAGTCAACCTAGGCAGGGCAGAGTTTAAGCATACTTAAGCAAGTATTAATATTATTATTATAGCTATCTACTAACTAAATACATTTATATTTTGGTATCGGGGCAAAGTTTCTTGTAGGATGGCTTAGGCCATTTTTTGCGTATAAGGAGCGTCTGTGTTTTGAGACTTATAAAAGACATCCAACGACTCCTACACTAGAAGAACCATTCAATTCTTTCTCATAATCAAATCTAGTCTTACAACTCTAACCGTACTAAATAAATGCAATCCTTACTCACTCTTCTTCTACTCCACTGAGTTTGTCTTCTACTATGTGTACACAGCAAACATGCAAGAAAATGTTTACTTTCAGTCAGGTTCGCCCACACACTACATGAGAATGCATTAACTGCCTGCCTCCATTTATTTATATAAGGCAAATAATGCTTATAAGTCACAACTCTTTATCGAGTACACTTTTGGTACTTAGAGACTTAACTTTGACTGCAGATTATCATAATAATATTGTTAATACACCACCCAACTCTAACCTAATTCGCGAAGTCTTACACATACAGTCAAAAATATCAAAATGTATTGGAAGTAGAGTTGGTATATTAAAAGTAAGTACTATGGCTGTATCATCTGTATCAAATCAAGCAGTGTATACTGGTAGTGTATAGTAAATAGTAACTGAATAATGAGAATAATATTATAATGTACAGTTCAACACGTATATGCATGACTAATATAAAAAAACAATTAATTACTGGTAATAAACAGTGAAAAGTCACCATCTACATTACATCAATCGCCATAATGCAGTATATTATTAAAATTGATTCAAATCCATTAATTGTAATTTGTAGTGAAGAATTAATTGATGATAGTCCTCTGAAATTTAAACTTATATTAGTTATATCGCTATGTCATTAGTTCATTAGTGAATGGGTATAGGTACTACATAGGTAATCTATCCGAGATTCAAATGTTTTCTATGAAAATGAATGATTACTACTTTTGAACATGCATAAACACAGAAAGTCGCAGCGTTATATTAATTGGAATAGTTTACTTGATTTTACTAAGTTCTTTTTGAAATAGGAACTCAAATTCACTTGTTTATAAAATACTGATAGTTTGTTATTATTATAGGTAGTTATATATTCTACATTTTTGCAATATTTTTCAGACATAACTATAAGGGTGATGAATTGCCAACTTGTATCTAGCTGCCACACAGAAATACACAAAAATTGCGTGCACTTCGATTAAATATCGCACACAAGTGCTAGTATAATTAGTAAGTACCTGATAGAGTTTGTAATAACTTTTGGCAGACAATTAGTGATTAGCATAATAATAAAGTGTGTATTTGTCAAACGCTTATCTAAATTAAATTACAAAATCCAAATGTAAAGCCTAAACACATACATTACAAAAAGTATAGAAAAAATTGCAAATAGGATTGAAACGGTCAGATACATCAGTTCCTCTAAAAAGTAGAATTATTTTTCTGTAATTATCATATAGCACAAAATCCTGTAAATATACCGAATAGTTATAATACTTATAAATAATAATACCTAACCTAACCAATCATTTACTGTAACTGTAGTTAATGTAATAATGACTTGACTTTTCTAAAACTAAATAGAGAAACTCAAGGAAATTATCAAAGAAGCTCACAAAATCCATTAAATCAATTATAAAAACCCGCTTATAATTTTTCCCAGAGATTGTACGGTGGATCAATTAATTTTTTTGTAAAAATCTTGTATAGGAAATCAGAGATGGATTATAGTTGAAATCTGTTTTACGTTTATCCAATAGTAATGATTACTGCACTGCCCCATCCAATTCTCAATAGAAAACAGTTACATTAGATTAAATCCTCGTGTCCACATCCAAACACTTCTACATAGAATTCAGCAGATTTCTGTCTGCGGACAAAATGTGACATTAGCATTTACATATTCAACTAGATAAGGACATTCGACAGAATGAAGGAGATTCGGGGTAGTAGACATTTTGAGGGAAAAGAAAAGTCGTATAAAATACCTCTACAAATACTAAATTCATAATAACAAATTAAAGATATCCAACAATTAATTTTAGAACGACTATATATTAATATTAAGTTAGGAAATAAACAGACAAATGTATAGTATAAAATTGGCTTTGCTGATGTTTTTAACCACCCACAACTTTTATTGCAAGAAATTCCAAAAAACAGCTATTAGTATTCGAAAAAAACCGAATTACAGTATAGAGATCAAGAAAAAACACGAACTAATTAATTTAGAATTTTTGATTTTTGCGACAATTAATTTGTAGGCACAAAGTTGGTTATCATTAATTAATTAATTAATTAGAGTAGTTGGATTATTCTCCGTCCGAAATCCTAGTAAAGACTAGTTAAAGGTACATCTAAAAAATTGTGTAAAATTGAACGATATATCACAGGGCCATTCATATCGCTGTTTATTCGCTGGGACTAAAAATTAATTTATTTTTCATTTACTTTTTATGTACGTATTCTGAGTTTGTATCGCATTGCAATGTAATTTATAGTCCACATATAATGGCCGTTGAGAATAATCCAACTCTTTATAAGATAATTCATTTCCTATTGTTGTTACCGCCTCCGCCACCACCGCCGCCGCCTCCTCCTCCTCCGCGAGGACCGCCACCTCCGCCACCTCGACTACTTTGACCTCCACCTCCACCACCACCACGGTTGCTTCCGCGAAACGTTCTATTACGTACTTCCGTGGGGGGACGAGGTCCTGATGGACTTTCCACTCGGGCGGTGAACTGATCTGATTCTTCGCGAGTGTTGGGGGCTCCTCTGTGGCTTCGTTTTGGTTCTACATTTAATCGTCGCATATTTCCACCGCCCAATTTCATGTAAATGTCACCCTGATTGAAAGTAAAACATTATTTTATCAATTATCGTCCGATGTAGAGAGTATCACTTTTATAGAAACAGCAAACGAACGAAATTACCTCCTTTACCTTTCTCTGGATGGCGGCCTGAGCAGCAGAGACCTCTTCAAAAACTACGAAGCAAAAATACGGTACTTTCACTCCAGTGTTTTTCGGCATTGGCTTTTGAATTTTTACTTCCGCAACTTCTCCATATTCAGAAAAGATTTCCTGTAGCACGGAATATTAAAATGTTACAATTTGTAAATATATTTCACATTACACTAAATGAAGGGCTAATTATAATAATGTTGGCTTACTTTCATATCGTTTACAGTGACAGTGTGGGGTAAATTTCCAACAAAAAGTTGATGGGTGTCTGGATAAGTGTTAACAGGGCGTCGGCGGTCTCCATCTTGACTTCCGGTTTCGTCATTAAGTGCTGTACTGGATCTGCTGGTAAGTCTTTCCCTTCTCTCGCGAGGATCGCCTCTTTCTGATGGCCGTTCGTTATTACTACCACCGCCGCCGCCACCCCCTCCACCACCACCGCCTCCTCCTCCACCACGATTAAAACCGCGTGGATTTCTTGGCGGTAGACCCTTCATTTGTTGGGGTTGCTGCTGTTGAGGTGGGTTGGGAGACGTTTGTGGAGGGGAGGTTATTTCTTGTGAGGGGTGAACTGAGACGGACTGCAATAAATTACATAATATTATATTATAAATATGAAGTGTTTGGATTTCTATTCCATTGCAATAGTTGATAAAAAAATAAACTAAATAAATAAAATGAAAAGTAAAGGAGGGTGTCGAGTATTGAGTTAGGACTAGTAGATGAGAGGAATAAAATTTACATATTACAGCAAAAAATGGTACACTGAACGAAGTATAAGTTTTCGAGCAAAAATCGACAAAGATTTTGTTATGCTAACTGTCAATACACCTTCCTTTAGGGAAGAAAATTAAATTGCTTTATCTCATCAAAAATAGCTTACCACTTTGTTACTTTTGAATAGATTGGCATAAGTTTTAGGGCCCGGCTCTTCCTCACGTATTTCATCTCCTCCAGCACCGACGACAACTTCAGGGGGTTCCTTCTCAAAAGTTGGTGGTGGAGGAGGTGGTGGTTGCTGAACAACCTGAGGACTTTTTGGCTTAGGAGGTGGAGCTTGCTGTACAGGTTGTTGAATGATGGCTGGCTGAGGAGGCTGAGGCTCAGGAGGAGGAGGCGATGGAGCCACGTTGACAACATTAACGACTCCTCCATTCAACTCCAACTCTTCCTTGTCATCGTCAATCAGATGTTGCTGTTCATCTTGGTCGATTGTCGAGTCACCAGGAGTTTCCTCTTGCTCTTCCTCAAGAAATACTTCGTCCTGCAATCAAATCATTACTTATAGAACCAGAAGGGAAAAACTTATTACTAACGTCCTAAAAAATCGTACCTGATAGTGAAAGATGTCATTGCGAACGTAGTATCTTTTTGGGGATTGGGGGGCCAGAACGAATGTCTGCATAAATCGCCGCATCGGCTGACCATTGTTTGAAAGTTCCCCAGTCACTTGGATGACCACGCCGTTGCCCAAAGTCTCGTGAGAGTCCACCTGAACAAAATAATGGTTCCAATAAATTTTCAAATTCCAGTATAAAGTTGACATGAAAGCCAGAAAAAATTTAAAGCTAACTAAAGTAATGGTGAATTGAAAAAGCGTACTTGTCGAATCTTGGCATGACAATTATGAAAATTGAGAGCCTGAATTCTCTTGTGGATCTCCTGCTGACCATAGGAGACTTTCACATCCCTCGAAGTGACACCGTGTACAAAGGAGGAGTCATCCGAATAGAATCGGTGGAGGTAGAGAGGCCCTTGATTGAGTACTGTGTAGTACTGCCGTACGAACTCCAGCCCAACGAGGTAAACATTTGAGTTTGAGTTCTCGCCGGTGGTCACTGACGGTCTGCGGGGCATAGCGCGCTCTTCCATTACCATTTTTATGTTAGGGGTGCTAAAACAAAAAACAAAAACATTAGAAAACCAACATTTTACTAGTATTATTGCTCTACATTACAAAACTTATGTTAGTTAGGTAGAATTTCCTGTAGTATAAGTCATAAGTATTAATAAATTGCTACCACAATCACAATCAACTTATATATTTACATTGACACAACAGAAAAAAATGTAGTGTTGAAGGAAACGAGTAAAATATCAGCTGAAGAGTTAACTACGATACAATATTATACTAATGATGATAGTAGTGAACTAACAGCGTTAATAAATGGGTTTTGTCTAGGAATACACAGATATATATTGTGATGTAATTTATGTGGTGGGAAAACGAAGAAAAGCAAAAATTAACTTGGATTTCTAATTATACGGCGACTTCCGCTCAATAGTTTACTTTAAATGACAGTTCAAATTGACGTAAAAAATCAGAAAATGATGGTAAATGAAATGAAAAAGGTCTAAACTGTGACACACATCAAATCACAATGATTAGAAACGGAGATGAGACTTAAAATGACAAAAATGCGGAGCGGAGCTGCCCTCAAAAACGACGAGTGTCACTTGGCTGATTTTGGCCAAAAGTGTGCGGTAAAACTTATGGGAAAGGTCGAGAAAAGAGAGAATAATGTTAATTGACCCCTGACCTCACCTCACTTCTTCGGAAAATTGAGGATTACAACGAAGCGGCGTAAATCTAAAGAATGAATGAAACAGCCAGAGAAAATAAAACAACTTTTCGTATTTCTTCTACGTTCTGCTTTTGTTTGTTGGGGCCTTGCCTCGCTTATGTGATCGAGCGAGATCGAGCCTTTTGTCGATCGACGAGGCCTCTTTTGGGTGCGCGGGCACGACACGCCCTCTTTCTAGCTCATTCCATTCTTTCCCCCTACTCAACTGCTGCCCTCTCTCCGTCACCAGCTCCAACCACCCCGACTCATTTCCCGTGACAATCATTTGAACTCGGGCATGGTTACTGTGTCCCTGTGTGTGTGTGTGCAGCTTCAAGTCTGGTTCTTCGACTTTGCGAAATTTTATACTCTTCTTCTGTTCCAGTAGTTCTTGAAATTCTTTGGACAAAATGGTCCAGCGGTTGACGCTTCGGAGGCGACTGTCCTATAATACAAACAGTAATAAGAGGAGAATGTATGTCATTTTATTACCATATACTCAATTTTATTATAATGTCCATTTAAAATTGATATTTAGCGTTGATTTGTCATGTACTGTTTATTTGTGGTTGTATGTATACTTTCAGAACCGGCAATTTCATAGTTAACATTCATTCATTTCTCTTTAATTTAAGAAATTACCATCTGTTTTGAAACATTTGGACTGAATTTAAAGCTAACAATCAGCTGGTTTGTTTTTCGATTTTTGGTTGTGCTCGGTATACGAATTTCGAATGTATTCTGTATGTATTACACCTGGCATATATTATTATATAATATATGCCATTCATTTAATAGTTCGTGGCATTTAATTTAAAATAAATAAAAAGTAATTGAATGTTTTTTAAAATATTTTAGAGTTCGAACACCAGGTGGTCATTTGGTATACCAATATGTAAAGAAACCGAAAAGCGTTCCAAAATGCGGAAATTGCAAAGTTAAGCTTCGTGGTATTACCCCTGCTCGGTCTCGTGAACGTTCCAGGATGTCCCGGCGTCTTAAGATGGTCAAGCGGGCTTACGGTGGTGTCCTTTGTCACAAGTGTGTAAAGGAGAGGTCAGTACCTTTTGCCTTTTTATTCCTATTGCAATTGATAATATTTTGGAACTAAGAACTAATAAAATATCTTCTACGATAAAAAGAGGAATACAAAAATAAATACTCTTGCTGTTGTATTTTAGGTTATTGGTGTGTTTTGCCTAATGCAAATTATTTTTAGACTTAATAATTACGTCTACGTGTAGAAATTATGTGTAAAATAAAAAGGACCCCTAGCGCTAGCTGATGTTTGGAAATACTTATATTAAATAATGTTTTTCTATTTTATTGTGAAACCAGCACAAAAGTAATTTGAATTTTTAAATTTCATCCTTTTTGTTCAAATCAGCACGAGAACCACCTTAACTTTTTAAAGTACTTAACATTTAAAGCAGTAGTTACTAATTGATTTGTACCAAGCATTGAAAATTGTTGGTTATCATCAGCACCAAAATTACCTTAATTTTTTTTTGCAGTAAATAACGTTTTAAAAGCAGTATTTAAGTTTTATACTAATTGATTTAAGTAGGAAACATTGAAAATCATTAGCGTTCGCATCATCACAGGAGTATTTTTAAAATTGTATTTAAATGTGCTGATTCGTTTCGGCACCTAAACGATGTAACGATATTGAACAAGCGTTGTTATATTGATAAATATTTTATTAATGCAGAATTGTACGAGCCTTCCTTATCGAAGAACAGAAAATTGTGGTCAAGCTGATGAAGTCTCAAGAAGCATCCGCGAAAGCCAAGAAAACAACTAAATAAGGCCCTCCTTATTTTCTGAATAAATCAATTCTTATGTATTAATACGAACAGCCCATCGGCAATTTATTTATCGCAGACATGACACAGTACAAAAATATCAATAATGCATTGTGGTTATTAACTTAACATTAGTATTCTATTTTACATGCCCTGAAAATTATTTTGAAAAAATCATTGAAAAACACTATTTGTAGAATTTAGGATTTATTAAATGGTCTCATACGCAACTTTAGACCTTGATTGTGACATCAGAAATAATGGCTAATTCCATTATTGTATTTCATCTTCACTTTTTAAGCAAAATTGCATACTCAATAAAGGTACATTACGGTAATAATTGTATGAATAGACTTAAGTCTATCTAAGTATGAATTAAGTCTACTGTGCACAAAAAGCACCATATAAATTAAATGTTCTCAAACTAACGTAGGGTTAACTTCACGTAGAGCAAGAAAAACAAGATTAATTTTCGACTTAATATCAAACAACTCTTTTTCAAAATGTTTTACATCTACATCTATTTTCCCGACAATGAAATCACAAAATTTTAGGCATTCATTTTCATTCATCTCTAAATACATGGAACAGCCGATGTCAACGTAGAGAGGGCCATTCTCCATGTATCCCTTAGCATAGAATCCAGGCCCAATTTCAACAAGAGATTTCCCCCGGTTGCTCACACTTTTTCTCAAATTTTCGTATTCTGCTGACTTATAATTAAGCGTCTCTATCTTATCCGTCAACGCTTTTTCAGTACTTTTTAATTCGTCCAAAAATTGAAGATGAGACGATACGTTTTTCGCGGGCATTGTTAATCCACTCTATATAATCCAATCAGAATAATATTAACAATAACAATTATGACAACAAAGGATTTGATTGGAATGGAAATAAATATCTTGAATATTCACACACAATTGACGAGGAATCAGTGAATACTAATGTAAGTTGATTCAGTAATGTCTACATCTAGAAAGTGTCTAGTTGAAGTTTAAAGTCCATTTTTCGACAATTTTTTTTCCATGTAAAATATTTTCATGATCTTGGTTTTGATATAGTCATGAGTCATGGTGAACCTACAGTCAAGTCATTTCCTAGGAGCGTTTACAAAATTCCATTCGCGAAATTCCCTATTTGAACATTTAGATCTCGAAGCTGAGGGTAAAAGTTCATGCGAATAGTTTTCGAAAAAAACGAACTATACTCATAGAAGTCATATAGCCATAATATAATTGTGCAATAGTTTTGGAAGTGTAAACTTGTAATGCTGTGGGGTTATTTTGCATGCATTATGGTTGAATATATTCAAACGTCAAAATACTATACTTGAAAATAATAGAATAGGAGGTTATAAAGTTTGTTGCCTAAATAAAGATAACTTATCTAATTACGCTATAATGACTGCAATTATATAACTGCTAATTCTTTGATGTTTGTTCATTTACAAGCAAGTGAATTGTATACTCAACACAACAGATGAGGATAACATCCTTTCATATTAAAATATCGTTCTCTCGGTTCAGTTCAGCAGCTCCTGCTGATACCACTATAGTTCGACTTTTTCAAGTCAAGGCCATTTGTTACGTGGAATCGGAAACCACATCATTTATTGACTTAATTTACATGTGAAAAGGATTTATGGTATGGTACAGTAATCCTCACACTTTCCTTACCTTTCAATCTCACACTATCTCCAATAACATCCAGAATATTCTGCCTGTAAAGTGTACTAAAACATCTTTTTCTTCGCGATTGTCCCGTTCCCGTTTTCCTTCCTCTCAGCCAGTGTCAACAGGCAGTCTGGGTTTTGCGAATCTGTTTTGCTGGATTTATCTTTTCAAGTTCAGAAGTTCCGACGATTTCAACGACTCAAGAAGCGGGTAATTCGAGTAGCCGGCGAAGATACTCATCAAAATCAGTAAACAATTTAATCACTCCAATACTCCGATCCGATCTCTTACCAAAATGACTCTTCAGTAAGTTTTTTTATATTTCACGTTCAACCTGATATCGTATATGATAATAATGGCACCATTGAATTTACTTTCATATTTTTTGAATAAATAATAATTGATTTAATTTTTGATTATATTTTTGTTTTTAGAGAAGGGATACTATTTGGCATGGGAAACCCATTGCTCGATATATCCGCGGTGGTGAAACCAGACTTTCTGAAACAATATGGGTTAAAACCCAATGATGCCATTTTGGCC
>JABASH010003243.1:0-17103 GCA_019776445.1 Tomocerus maximus | reverse complement strand
GATGTATGGTAACTCCGTCTCTGTCTTTGGTATCTGACAGAATTTGGTCCTCGGTATGGAGGAAATCCAATGTAATCTACAAATTATTTGTCAGCATATTTTATTATTTATCGACAAAGTAGAAAATTTGACATTCTCGAAAATAAATGAAAACTCTGGGCCATATTGCAAAGGATTCCGCCATAAATCCCAAGAGAATTTTTCTGGAAAGCATATTTCAAGCACTATTGAATTATGTTCATATAAAATTACTGGGTGGGAGACAGTGCATGATGGAGAAAGGGAAGAAATAAATCTCTGTAGATCAATTTTCATCGAGGAAATTGAATCAGAACTTGGAAGTACTAATTAAATCGTCAGGTAGTAGCGTAGATATTTATTGTTATAACCACAAGCCACAACTTCCAGCTATTGCAATCAGGATGTAGCGAGCGAGAGAAATGCAAGGATGAAAGTTGCCTGGAGATGTGATGTGGGCAGAAAACGTGTGAGTTACGACATTTCACATCTTTATCGTGGGTTCTATCATGCTGACTTTCGCTTATGTAGTGTTTAAGATGTGGCCTAGAGAGAAATTTTAGTTTGCCACGCAATATCAGACAATTTTTGGCATAATGGGTTTAATTATCTTATAGTTGCGCTCATTAAGTCTTATATCGCATTTTGAATGCATAATGAAAGTGAATAAAGAAATCTGCTGAGTATATCATACAAAGCGCACAGAATGAGTTTAGAGTTCATGTTAATTGCTTGGTGATTTTAATTCCAAGCTTTCCAAGATACTACTCCTTTTGATTCAATATGCCTTCATTTTCACATGTAAATTCGCAGTATAGAAGTTTATCCCTTTAAGGACTTTGCAAATATACAGAGTATATCAACACGTATACAGTATATCATCAACTTTGCACGTTTGCAATAAAGCACGAACTAATAAATTAAGCAACCTATTTAGATCATACAGCATAGATGCCTATGTGGTACATAGGTCCTTAAATAAGCAACCTGTAGGAAAGTTTCACTTTATCTTACCACATCATAACATTAGCATAATTTATTATTTGCAGAAAGCTGTGCAAACGGGGGGCCAGAGGGAAATGGAAGCTTAAAGAAAATTACTAGGAAGCCAAGCCAATGAAAATTAGTGGCTATAGACCCTTGATCTGCTACACTTTCTCAAATATACTTAACTTTCTTTGATACAATATAACGTTACCTCTTTCTTTGTTGCCTTTTGACAGGGAAACCAAGTTTGCTCTGTCTGAAGCAACGGATTTAGTCGAGAACTTGTCCTTAGGGTATGTCAAAAGGCTTTGACTTTTCCCATTTTCCAGAGAGTCCATTTCAGATAGGGCATTGTTGATATTTTTCCCATTCGTTTCCGGTGCCGCAAGATTTACTTTCCTGCTAATGTGAAATGGGATTTTCCATTACGTTTCTACTCACATATGATACAAAGTAGCAACTACAGATAGTATCATCATACCAATCATATAATATATTTCAGTGTACAGTACTCCAGTCAGTACAATATAATACCAATATACTACACTCTTATTCCCCTGATTCCTAGACATAACTTTCTACAAAAGTCAAATACCTACTAAAAGAACTCTCACCAGTTATTCTTGGAAAATAGTCATCAGGGACAAAAAAAAGTGAAAATGGGGTATACCTATATAAGACTGCTATTTTATATAAACCTACTTTGGTAACATGATCTAGTTTTGACGTATTACCCACATTTTCCATTTACTGGCATCCCGCAGCCATTTCGCTTTCTGTGGTGAATACCCTCTCTTCCCTATGAGGAGCTTTACATTTTATGATAATCTGAATGATACCATTATATGCAGAAAGAGTAAGAAAATGAAATGAGATTGGATTGGCAACCACAGTGCAGTCACTCAACTAACTTCGTCTCGACTTCAATTTCAACCTGAGGCAGTTCACTTCTCTGATTCCCTGCAAAAGTAACTACTTAACATAACTCAGTCAGGATGTCTTCAAATGCAATCAAATGTAATGTAACCCTGAATGGACTTTATATAAATTCATATCCTTTTGGTTATCAGAGACTGCACTCAAAATTCGAAAGAATTCCCATCAACAAGTCAACAGTACTCTTGTATTACATTCCACTTAGAAATATGATCTAATTAAATTTCTGCTACAATTGCACAAATTACGTTATCCTGTTTCTCCAGCATATCGACCTATAACCGAGTTTATAAACCTCCACAAAAGGAACTATTTACAAAGGGAATATTATATGCATATCTGCACAAAATATCTGCTACCATTCACAGCTGAAAGGTTGAAACGTTTCCCTCTGATTTTGCAAGTACTGCATGATGTTTATCATTTTCATTATCAATTTCTGCTGTTTCTACAAATTTTCCTTTCCAACTTGCAAAAAGAGGTTATTGAAATTGAAAATTTGGAGAGGTGTAACAAAATACGCTGGTTTTTTCACCTCGGCAAAATACATTTCCTTGTACATTGCATAAAAGCGTTTTCGTGTTTCCTAAGGTTTCATTGATATTCAAATCGCGACTGCGAGTGGAAGCTGTGCTACTATTTTCCAAGAAATTAGTAAGAGATTGCTCCTGTCTATTACTGTCAGCATCTTTTGCCTATTTCAATTCACTCTCCTTTCTGAAATGTAATGCCAAAACTACTACTGTTGTGTACATGAGGAATTAATGCCAAAAAATAGGAAGAAAAACTGATAGATTAAAATAATATTAGTTCCAATGCGAGAAAAATAGAGAAAATACTGTCAGCCTGTCTCAATATTGTCAGAAAGTATAACTTGTCTTACACAATACGCATCTCCACGTATAAAGAATTTTTATCCCCGAAATTTAGGCATAGTAAATATTATATTGATTATTTCATTGGTGCATCTACCTTCCTACGAAGTTTCATGCCCGAAAGAGGTAACTTTACCTGGTAATGGTACTGCTCTCAGACATTGTATTAGATCCGACAGTTCCATTATGGTCTTGTGCATTCACCGCAGTTGTTTTTGTTTCTCCATTCTCCCCTGCATAGAAAAAATAAACATAAACATAACTACTAAAAGCATTTCAGATGCATAAAATAATAATATAGAAAATATTCCATGCTTTATCCACTTAACTCCCATTTTAATAGCAATATTTGGTTCTCTGCCTTTCATTGTGCACAGAGAAATACTAACCCAGGGGCTTACAATACGGAGAAGTATAAAGTTGTATTAATGAGTACAGAATATGTTGCAATGAAATACATACGATGATGCTGATTCAATCATAACACTCAAGATTTACGAAAAATTGAAAGACCCAGAGAAAAGGTCAATGTACATTTACCTTGAATCCTTAAACTCTCGATGTAAGCCGCAAATGCATTGTACGATAAATACAGATATAACCAGCAAACTAAATATTAGATTATAGCCTCCAGTTTACAATAAATAACTAGCAAACTAAGTATTAGATCATAGCCTAACAAATTCAGGTTTGAAAGTACCGCTTTTGTATTTGTGACCATTTCGAAATTCTGCATCCTTAATATATACAATTCGCGAACAAATACATATTCATTGTGCAATGTTACCTATTCTGGTAGGAAAGAATTGGAAAACACGAAAAGGGGTTGAGTAAGTATTGAAAAGTTTCGTCTGTTTGTTCCCATGAACTAATTAATTATTACGGATGATGATGCCAGAGCTCTATCTAAAGAGTTGACCATGTAATCAATGCCATATATAACATGGACTTATGTGTATTATTTGCATTCGTACTCTACTACTCAGAATGAAACTTCAACTTTGTTTGTAAACATTTCTCTTTCACTCAGTACCTACATATAGACAGAAGTAAGAGTAATGAACAATGCAATTTTGCGAAATGAAAGTATCAACTAGCTCGCTAATTTAAGTAAATACTTATTTTTAAACGAGGACAATAATATTATACTCTTCATTGAGTACGACTCAAGTACTTGTTTGTTTTACATGAAACACTAATAAAGGATGATGGGCAATAAATAAGCACTCCGTCCGATGCGACATCGTAATTCAATTTAATACCATTAACTACGTCGTCTACATCTGCAACAAAGTTCAACAAATAAATATCCCTGAGAGAAACTCTCTCTCTTTAACTAAGTAAACTGCGTGGGTTGTACATAATTTACAAAGGAAGGGTATCTGGAGAAATAAATTGAAAATCAATTCAGACGAAAAAAATACTGACACCACGACAAATCTCCGTTCCAATTTGTAAACAAACTTTCTATAGAATTTCTGCTTTCTGGCCTGTGAGCCCCAATATTTAAATTGCAAATTACAGAATGTCATTTTGCCAGAACTGTACTACGCTTCCAACTTCCCAACATTAAATATTCAGATTCGCTACTCTATGTGGTGAAAGTGTGGAAGGTGGAAATATACGTGTACGAATGGCCACCTCGAGTTTCCCTATTTTAACATTTAATTAAAACTGAATTCCAAATGAATCAGGTCAGCCAAGCATTTATAATGAGAGTGCAACCTGGAATGGTGCTGATGGCTGCGGAGTATCAATTACTGTGTTTCTATGAAAAACACCTAAATATTTTAGTTGCTAATTTGACAGTAATTGGAAAACTAAAAATGCAAAAAAATTAATTGGGACTCAAATGTCAAGAGGTTATCCCCAATGTCAGAAATGGCAATATATCTTCTTTCCACTTTGATATCAGGAAAACAAATAGTTTTCACTGAATAATCGCATTTAGTTATTGTTTAATTTTGTTCGAAATCCTTGCGAGGGAGACAGAGAGTTGTGGTCAGTCTAAATATAGTCCAATACATTTAGAAAATGTAAAGACAGAAAATTATATAGATTAGACGTGCTTTTCACAAATTGGTCTTTGAATCCGGTAATCCCGAGTATTTTCTGGTTGCTGAGTGTAGACGTGATCTTTTCTTACCGGAGGCATTTGAAGTTAACGAGCAACACTTGTTGAGAGGAGAGGAAAGTGATGGGAGAAAAACTCTCATTGAGAATGAGATTGGAGTTGTAGTTTAGTGCTAAGCTTATTTGCTTTGATGCCACGGCCAAGTCCCAACCTAAAGGCAAAGTTGAGTCAAGTCAAGAGACTCTATAAAATATCTATCTATATTCTGCAAGGTACTTATAGCAGGTACTTCACTACACAAAACCAATTCTCTGTATGTCTGTTGTAAAATAGATACGTTTACTTTCCCCGATTTTGCCAATGTGTCATATCGACCAAAAATGGAATGGAAAGACTCGTTATTAAAATATCTTAGGTAAACTCGTGTCGAAGGACGCTTGTACTTTCTATTGTTTACACAAGTCATAAGACGCAATTCTGAAAGTGAATGCAACGAACATGCACTGTGACACATATGTCTATTAACGACATTGTTAGTGGGGTTATTACTTATTGAGGAAAAGAGAGCTCAGCTTTCTTCTATTTTATTGGGAGTGCCAGCATGACTAGAAGAGTCAGTTCATGACCGAAAGAAAATCGTCTCAACAAGAGAAAATCGATTGATTCGTTTTTATTTGATGGGGAGAAACTGGAGAAAGTAATGAAATAAATATTAGGAGTCCAACTTACTTAAACCGCATCACATCCATGAGTAAATAGAGTAAATAGTTTATGTGTGTATTTTCCTTTACTTTCCGTTCTCAACTATAATATAAATTCATACTTACATTTTCATGGTCTCGTGTTTATTGTTAACGCAGACACACGTTCGTTGAGTCATAAACTAATGCAACAGCGTCTCGTTTTGATACAGTGCACAATGTTTTTCTATGCTATATACATAAACTTATATACAATATTCTCTTGTTTTCTTTTCTTCGCGATGTAATGTACTGCCTGGAGCTTCTACACTCTCCATCTCATCTACACGGCTAGCTTCTTCTAATGTAAAATTCATCTTCTTTCCCGCAGTCTCTAC
This sequence comes from Tomocerus maximus, assembly GCA_019776445.1. NCBI lineage: Eukaryota > Metazoa > Arthropoda > Collembola > Entomobryomorpha > Tomoceridae > Tomocerus > Tomocerus maximus. The sequence continues at coordinate 11,135 of JABASH010003243.1, read as the reverse complement.
ATTTAAAATAACAACAACGACTGCCTACAACTCAATTTGTAGGGATTATTCAGAGTGATATGGGATGTCTTGTAAGTACCTACACACAACTGATCTACTAACCAACTACTACATAAAGTATTGCTATTACATTACATCACTTATCTCCAATTCCTACACTTTCTACCACACTTCTTAAGATGAACGTCCTACATTACACAGAACAATAAACAACTCTTTTACACTCAGCTTTGTACTATATATTTCAGGAAATGAAACCGAGCTGACTGACAACCAAAGAGCATAGTAAATCAGGTGAAAGCTGCTAGAGCTACGTGAGCCATTCGACTCAAAGTAAATTAAAGCACTTAAGCGACGGCTCTTCGCCCTTTTTACGGACACATTCACCTCCATGTGTACATACTCTGCTATTATTGCTCTTAAGATTATTACATTTTGGATTTAAGTGCTTTTGTTTCTATCATGTCTAAGTATTAGTACTATCTAGTTAAATAAGTTGTGTAAAAATACTCTCGTGTCTAGTTGCTTTACACTTGCTTTTGCAAAACTGAACATTGTTACCAGACAGTTATTCGTTCTAATTCGTATTTATGTCTGAGGCAGGAGAAGAACAGTGTGTCATTTTTGATATTTCTGAAGCAACTTTCGACAATAAAGAAATTTTAGCAATTTTAAGCAATTTAATAATGTTTCTAATCAAACCGAAAAAATAAAAGACATACATGACATAGGTACTTGACGCATACAGAGGTAAAGAGCCAATGACAGGTGCTACGTTTTGTCCATAAGGAGTAAATCATTATAATCAATAATGGGTATGTGTTTGTAGATATTTTTTTTACATATGGGCTCGTATGCAAATAATTATCTAAATATATCTTCTGTAGTACTTACGTGAATAAAATTTTCAGTTTATAGCTGCACCTACTTCTACAAACAGTTGATTTGACAGTCAGAATATGAAGTACAGTCATAGCCATAAGAACTACATCGAAAAAGATTTATCTCGGTGAAAGTAAGTAGTATTCGGTGTAATTGAGTTTTAAGGGAAAACTTTCTCTTAGGAGGAGTATGCATTATGTAACTGTAATTCTTGTCTAGACATAACTAACCTGCAGTTATGTACATTTAGTATAACATAAATATTTGTTTAGTGTTACGGTATTACGGTCTAAGTGTTAGTTTTATATCAGTACCGTTAATGGATAAACAACTGGAAAGTAGTTGATTAAAAAGTTATGGACAACAACAGCAGAACGTATTTTAAAATTCTACCCTAAAAACTTAATTTGTAAAACCTGAGCATAACGGTATACAATGAAACATGTTGCAGAATGAACCAACTCGCAACAATGAATTTGATGACAATGCATGTCGTAAGTAAACTCTAATACCGTTCCTCGTACTTTTTCTTTGGAAACCACTTGAGGAGAAAGTAGCTAACCAAAAGTCTTTGTCATTTCCTACCAAGACAGACTCATTCATTCATGAGTTGCTCTTTGTTTCCTTTGTCATAATAGCAATTCGGAAAATTGGGATTCCTTAGTGATTAGTCTTTATGCTTAAATGCTTTCCCCGAACATATTTTATGCACGAAAGGTCAAACTCAAAAGAACTCACAGTAGTTGCATAAAACCTAAGACTGTACACATTACACATGATTATGTCTGTTACACATCAGTAGCTCAAACTTAGTACTTACCTTACAGGACCAATTCAAGAAATGTCATACTTATTTAACCTCAAAATGTAAGACAATATTCCAACGATATATCAAATTTACTACAACATACAATTTCTTCTTTTCAGTGGGAGTGCAAAGTGCAATATAGTCATTGTACAGCATTATATATATATAGCCGATTATAGCGTTTTTCTGTTAAATTGCTAGTAGAATGCTTTGAACAGGTGGTGAAAGTGTAGGAAGTCGAAAGTACGTAATTCTGTAACATGCAAGGCGAAAAGTTTTGGAGCAACAATAGAAAAAGTAAAATAAGTGAAGCAATATGAACTGACAACGACGTACCCGTGGGAGGAACAATATTTCTGGAAACGGCTGACTGGAGACCAGCAACTAATAAAAGAATCGCAAAGACCGTTGTCGGTTGTTTCATTGTTGAATCCTTAGTTTTGTGGTTGCTTTTAGGAGGATGAAACGTTCTTTTTCACTGTGTACGAAGTTTAAAGATGAAAGAAGAGACTCGTCTATAAATCCTGTATCTGCTTTCTCCTTTATCGCTTTTTCTATAACGAAGATGGAAAGGAGTAACCCGAGACTGAAAACTCGTAGTTTCAATCGACTAACTTTTCAGAGTGGGTCTTGTATGTAATGTAGTAGATCTATGGTCTATTGTTTAACGTTTAATACAACAGAGTTCCATTCACATAAGTAGTGTAGTATTTATATCAGACAGACTTGACTTCAACTTCGGATCTGTGTGTCTGTCTTTTTATTTGTCTGGGCGTTGTTTTCTCTTTGGTAAGTGTATGCAATGTACTCGGAAGTTTTCTGGTTGTCAGTTCGGGTTTTTCAGGACTTATTCGCTTGTTTGCCAAAAAACAGAGACTAGCTATTATGGATATTGTAATTTTACTTTTGAGTTATTGTTTTCAATCTAAGCAGTAGTATGCTATTATGTAATAATATGCAGTATACACACTGCAGTATAATCTTTTGTACTCTAATAAAGAATGGAAATTTTACGGAGAGAATAATATAGATTTCTAAAGAAAATTAAAATCGCCAGAGCTGAGTAGCTGAGTGAGAAGTATAGTCTAGTATACCTATAGGTTATAGCAGACAAGTCTTACGAGGTTGGGGCAAATATACTCTATTCTGAAAGGCTAAACTTAATAAATGTCACTTGGGTGGCAGTTCTTTTTGCATTCGGAATAGGTTGATCTTGCAATGGAATTTCCTGTGAAAGAAAAAAGGGGAAACTAAGTTTTTAATATATTTTGTGCTATTTTAAATCACCATATTATTCAATGTGAAACCAAAGTAAAAATTCACGCTTATATCTATAGTTAGTCAAACTCACAATTATAATATTATAACTGTATAGATTGCAAATAGTTTTACCTACAGATTGATAGTAATAGTAGAAATATGGAAGGTACCAACTATTACTAAATTATTAAAAAATAAGGATTAGCTGATGTGCAAACAAAATTAATGTACAGACAAGAAAACTTGTAACACAAAGAGAGTGGGAGGTATTACTTCTCGCAGCAACCACGACTTAATTTTCTAGTGAAGCGTTATGCCTATGATAATATAACTAATAATATCTTCCATAGATAATATTCACTCTTAGCTTAATTCTTAGTAAAGCTACCAACAAAGCTTTTATGCTTAATGAATCCACAAGTTACATGGTTTCTATTAAAAATCTATGCAGTCATGGTACAGGTTCCTGGATTGTATTGTCGAGCACTGAAACACATGCCAGTTTCGCCCAGCTTTTCAACAACTATACATAATATATAATTTTAAATTTCTAAATTAGAATACAGAATACATTTTCACAACAAACCATAACCAACCATGAAAGGAATTTGTAAATATTATACATGAAAGACAGACTTTCGCCAGCTAATTATCTACTTTACAATTTGAATTATCATAAAACGCTTTTAGAAAAGCGTTACTAATTGCACCATTTCTGAAAACCTTTCACGAAAACAGATAGTTATAATAGTCTAGTAAAACTATATGCGAATTGTTGTATAATTGCCTATAGAATATGGTACTTATAACAATTACTGGAAAATATGGAAGTATACTTACTGGTATTGTATATATTTTCTGTATTTCCTATACGGACAAAAGAATCGCACTAATTATTAGTGGATTTAGCTTGCTCTGAGTACAAAAGTATAATGTGAGCATAGGACGAATAGGAAAACGAAACAACAAAGAGCTTACTTGGAAATCCTGGAAAGAAGAGAATGACGAACTGTTTGTGGAGATGATATCAATGAACAAATTGAGCTAACGAGATTTCCGAGTTTATTATTTGTTTTATGATAAGAGACTATGACATGACATTAGAGAGTTAAAAGGCCTAATTGTATGTGATGTAAATGCAAGATAGCTTTGTTTCAGATAGTGCACAATGCAATTGTATGTTAGTAAGTCGAAAGTTGCCGAAGGAATGAACAGGGCAGGGAAAGTTATCGTTAAGTACTACCAACCAACTCACAGACAGGTTGATGCAGTGGAACTTTGTCCTCCAGTTTAGTTTTCAGCTTTGGTACAAATGCTTTCCTTCTTAGCATCCTTTTACTACTAGGTATATCCTTCCTATTCACAATAGCCTTATCTATTATGCCCTCCATCCTTTTCTCTGTTGTGCAAGAGTTTATTCGCGGAATGGAATCTGGCAAAGAAAAATACCTGTGTGTAGCATCCACTTCTTTTTGTAACTTGTAACACTACTACTTGAGAAGAGATAAAGGAAAAACGTTTTTTTCCAAAGCACTGAACTACAGATATTTGCAAGTATCAACGTATTTAGTATAAAAAGAAGCATAAAAATTACATATCTTTCTAAATGTAATATAAACCAAGTACAAAGGTATGAAAACGACAACGAGGCGAATAAAATTACTGTCGCGAAACTTTCTGTTATTTACATACTTTCGCAACTCTTTCTCTGTATTTGCTCGAGTTTCCAAAGTGGAAAAGTAGTTAGCAAAGTAAAAGTAAACTATTTATTTTACTTGATATTTTAAGCTTGTTTAAGATAAGTTATCCACATTATAATTGCTTTTAGGTTTTTTCTCCGAATTTTTAATGCGTAATGACTTTGTATGTTTCCAACTGTATTTGACAATGTTTTCTAGACAATAATTAAAATTACTCACATATTTCAGTACATCGGTGCTCGGTGTAGCAATTTGCAATTTGTTAGTCCCTTTCTTTCCAGCATTTCATTCCAAGATACGCCGCTTTTATGCACGCAGCCGTTCCATTGTACTGACTGTACATTGGCTGTTGTAAACAATCATTTTGGGAAATGTCCCAATAGTTTTGGCAAAGATCAGTTCACCTACTAGACGCTACCTTCCTCATTCGATCGGATGGTTACACTATGGAATACCATGGCAATTTTAACTCCCTCACCTTATCAAAAAAGCCCGTCATTGAATATTCTTCTATTTGGGGAGAATTCGTCCATCACTTGATAAAGCGACAGTGGTTCTCTGGTTTACGGATTTAGTGGTTTTAAGTTCCTACATCATTTGTACGGATTAAATACAGTTTTAATACAGGAAGAACAAATCGGATTTAAAAGCAACCTCATGGATTCCCGTAAACTACACTACACTTTGGATTACCTGACATTTGCTGGGATAGGTTTCTCAATTGAATTTCGCTTAGCGATCCAAGCCAGTTTAACTTTGCTGAAGAAAGAAAATCAGTTCAAGTACGCTCAGTTCATAGGACGTATCAATGGAACTCAATCCGATTACTACCTCTCTTGTGGAATCGGTATCGATTACATTCTTGATCGCACTTACTTTTACAGGTTGAAACAAAAGAAATTAATCCACACAAATGGTATACTAATCCATTTCCAACCAAATTAATTGTGTGATTGTATTTACAGCAAAGATAATTGCGCAACATGGATTCAAATGCCTAATGTACAAGAACTGTCGATGGAACTCGGGACAACAGTAAAGGGAAACTTTACCGGGGATCCTACTGCAGACGCAGAGACTGAAATGGCTCTAAATAATGCTGATGAAATTGAAGATGGGGACGAATGGGTAAGTACTGTAAGTAATGAAGAGAAATAATTAGAAACGTTTTGGAAAATACTTAAATTGTGCAGGTGACAATAAAAGAGGAAGATAGATTGGCTGCCACAATGACATCCATGATGATGGACGGAGCGATTGTTCCACGAGGTGGAGTCATTGCCGAGCCTGCTGGAATGGCCGAAGAAAATCCTAAATTCACAGGTAATGAACAAGGATATATATAAAACTCACAATACACTTATAGTTTTGTTTCGGCTGCAATCATTCCCATCACTGGTTATTGTTCGGAATCCATAGGTCTGGAAAAGTCCGAAGCAACCCAGTTGCATGCCTACTACCACATTCGGGATCCGATTTTTCCCTGGGATAAAAACATCACATGCCGAGCTGACTATAACATTGTAATGGACTTCCTCGATTCTATTGCTCATGACCTTCCTAAAGGTAACAAAACAAGTCAATGACATAAATGGCAAGAACGAAAATATTGCTGGTGTAAGCACTATGTAAACTATGTTGAACGTACAAGAAGTTACAAGTTACTTTCGTGTACCAACCGGGCCATTGAAATGTTCCAAACTGCCCGGGAGCCGGCAAATTTCCCCTCCCCATTTCCCGGGAGCCTATAAATTTCCTGTAAATTGTAAATTTTGCCAAGGCATTTTCCCAGATTTTCATCTTTCCCAAGAAAAAATGTTTTGTCCAAGAAATTTTCCTACTCTCCTGGGGAAATTTTGTTTTCCTCCGAGAAGAATTTGTTCTTCCTTCCAGAGAAACATTCCCATCCTTCCGAGATGTGTTTCCTTCCTTTCCGGGAGCGTGACTGGCTTCTTTCACGGTAGTAGGAACAAGGCACCCGAACATTTCACGTTTCGAGGGCCCAAAACTTTCAGGTGCTCACTGTGCCCAGTGGCGATTTGATACTCCTATACCCCAACCCAGTTTCAAACACATATGCAGATTACAGAGAACTGAGTTACTGGGATTCTGAGAATTTCATCTGTGAAATACTAATCGATTAGTATCTGTATGTATTAGAACGCGAGTTTAATAAGGTTTTATAGGTAGGTACCTATACCTACCTTCGGATTTAAAACAATGCCGAAATAATTTTGTTCCCCAATCCTATCTAACCCTGTGCGAAATGGGATATCGAAATATCCATTTTCGGAATGGAACCGTTGACTCTTTGTCAGTTTTCTCTGATGATTCGAGTAATAAACTGCTGCTCCAAAAGTTTCAAGGTGTACATATCAGCTTTCTGACACCTGAAACGAGGACAATAACGACGTAAAGGCAATTTCTACGTTATTACGTTATTGAATGATTGAATGAGTATATCATCAAAATCATAATTCCTCTGGTCGTCAGTAAATAACAATTGTAAATAATTTGTGCTTATTGTTTTTTGAAGAATAAAAACAACAAGTGTCATCCTACGAAAATCGATAATGTTGCAAGAAAACTCATTATAATTTCATTTCGTGCTCAGATGTCTTTTCTCACAGTCAGTATAAGTATAATGGCAGTGTGTTCAAGTAATATTAAAAATAAGACTGAGTGAAAGCAAAGAATAAAGTATTTAGGTACTGTGCAGGGTTGTATTTGCCCAGGACGAAATTAATTTTTATTATTTTATCCATCCACTGCGCTGGGACAAAATTAGATGGATAAAATATACATACATGATATACAGAGAAAACCCTAAGCTCGCAATTTGGAATTTAGTTCCGTGGGAAAACAATATTGTTAACACTTGATGAAGGGGAAGATGATTTTTGTTTGAGTAATGAAAAGTATGCAATTTCGAATTAAAAAATGAGAAAATTTTGTAATGAAAATCGTGATTTTTTTGGTATGGGTGTGAGACTGGCGTTCATGAAAAGGTTGTTTCGGGTGGAACGGCATCGGTAAATGGGATCTGATTTCGAATATCTTCTATACTTTAAAAATTTAAGGAAATTCGTTTCGTTCGTTCATTCTTCCTTGGACGGACAATTACGAAAAAAACAATAAACTCCACTCTGGGTTAGGATTTAGCATCTTTAGAAATTTAATAACAGTACTGGGGGCCCTAGTCCTATATAATGTCACACTCCTCTGGCAGGGCATAGACTGTTAGTAGGTAGCCTTACTAGGTATTATATTGTATCTTCCGTGCATTCCGTGGTAGGTCGAGTATTACAGGTAATTCATTTTGTGTTTGCATCTGATATATACTTTGTGTTTTACAGATGGTTTTCCGTATAGTGTAAAGTTGTTAAAAAATTCATATGAAATTCTGTTATGCAAGCTTCTATCTTAAGAATGTTTACTTTCTTCATGCCATACATTTTTCATATCTATCTATAGGTTGCTGGTGCATTGAGATAGATCCTACGGAAACGGTGTCTATAATTCGTTCACTCTTCTGGCCTGGATTATTTGGTTTCCATGTGTTGGGAACCCCTGATTTTGGCTGGATGTACATGGGAAACGGTCGTAAGAATTGGGATGTGCCATTTATGATTTCCCCTCCACCTGCTGCTCTTCGAGCTTCTCTCAGAGATGATGAAGTGGCTGATTATGTGGAAAGTGATAGTGATGACGAAGAAGAGCTCTCAAAGGAAGTCATTGCTCTAGGCGCCATAGTCTCGGCTTTTGGGGAGTGGGGCCAACCTGATGATCCAGATCGAAAGAAAAACTTGACTCTCGACAAAGGCTGTGTCAAAGTCACCTCACGCTATAATTAACTATATCAATTGAACTTAATAATTTGATTATTAACGTGTTGATGTTGAACTGAATAGTTTACATTATAGTACTTGTACATGCATTAATAATATTATAGAATCTCTACACTTTGCCAATTTGATTTCGAAAAATCATAGTAATTGTAAACTAAAATATTTAATGCTACTCAAAAAACCGCAAAATGTGCACGAAAATCATATTAACGTTCAAACATACATTAAAAGATAAGGTACTTATTTAAACGGGTAAACAGATTGTTTGTACATTTATTAAGGGGTATATCCAACATCTTTTTACAAATACATATTACCCTTTTTATAAATCAAACAAATACCTTAAATAATTCAACATCTTTTTACAAATACATATATTTCAAAGAAATAAATAAATACCCCCTCGCTACCACCTCCCACGCCATCTGCAAGCATCATCCAGTCGTCCTAACCAGTATCCAAATTCATCGTGAGTACAAGACATAGCGCCTAATTCCATAAAAAATACAAATTATGTAACATTATTAGGAAAAAATGTCGCCACAATAGCAGTGTTGGATCAAGCATAATATATTTTCTTTGGGTGGGTTCACGGAGAACTCATATAGATGATATCGTATCTGGCTGGGGGTGTGTCCCTTCCTAAACTTGCATAATATATACGAAATCTCAGTACCCAGATATGGTCTCCATTGCATATAATCTCCCTCCATACCTTGATCATACGAGTTCTCCGGATACCCTTTGGGTGGAAGCCAAGTGTGAAAGGCTCTATTATAATTAATAAAATGGTCTGCTTTTTGTAGAGACTTTTCCATTTCGTTCATACATTAACATTTGACTCTTGGGTCCCGTAGGAAACGCCTACTAAAAAAAGGATCTACTCACTGATACGGATTACCACCCGCCCGCCCCTTGGTTAATAGTTGTAGAACAGAATTTTAGGTCAATAATAATTTGCTAACCCTATCACGATATCCTCAGCTCCACTTATAAGCACGACAATGGATTCACTCAACCATTACTAATTCCAATACAGTAGAATGGACGCCATTTTTAATCCTTTCTATTGTCTGTCTGGATCGGTTTGGGAATGGGAATTCTTCACGGCTGCCATTTCAAAGACAATAGAAAGGATAACGGCGTCCATTCTATTGTATTGGAATTAGTAATGGTTGAGTGAATCTATTGCCGTGCTGGAACATGGAGCTGAGGATATAATATCGTGATTCGTGATAGGATTATACATACCCAAGCCTCTGCCTTTTAAGTCTTGTGAATACATTTTCATAATGATAACAACAGTGCAGATCAATGACATCAAAATGTAGGCCACCAAATAATATACTCTGGTTTGTGTGCTCTGTACATAATAGCATAAATAATTAATTAGTACATGCACATAATATGTTAAAAGATCAAAACATTAAATTGAAATGTAAAATACGAAAAAAGAATTCACACTCAAATCCAGAGTGCTAACATCCTCCAAGTAGGGGACTAAGGGGATATAAGTTCGTTTAGGGCGATTAGCGATGAGTTTGTCTGCCTCATAAATGTTCAGCTAAAATTAAAGTACAAACAGTCATACAACCAGCCTTTTATAGCAGCAGTTTATCTTTTTTATCAATGGTTAATTAATTAATAAAACGTACGCTCGCGAGAGAGTGTAAAAGCACTTCTGTTACAATCCACACAATTAAGACCACAACAATAATTTGTGAATAGTAAAATTTGGGTTCCAAGACCGTAGTGACCGTACCGTTTACCACTAGGTTTTGTGAAACATCATGAGTTGCTGAAGGACTCGAAGGGATGTACAAAGAATTTATAACCAGGGCCACTGTACAGAAAAACATGAACAAATATATCACAATGACAATAATAAAACAGTTGCAACGGATTGTAGTATGGAAATATCGGTCAGGAGGAGGGGGAGGAGTTGGGGGTAAGTCAGGCAAAATAAATTAATGTATTTTCGGTATTATGGGTGTGCAACTTGTTCTGTTGACACCCGTATTCCCCTTATCCGAAGGCCAACCGACCAAAGGGCAGTCACAAGGCTGTTGGTATGTAACGTTTGATTGGTGGTAAATTGTAGAAATGGTAAAACAGTTTTATTTATATTTCGTACAGAAGAACCATGAATAAAAACAGTTGCTTAAATTAAAATAACTTATCAGCCGATAATAATTGTTATTTCGAAAGTCCAGGTTGCATTGCAGATTTATAACCGGTACGCAAAAGTTAGAGTCCCATGACGGCAACACATTTTTACCGCGCCTTTGGCCCTTAGGAAAAATATCATTGACGGCAACAGTTTTTCGGACTAAAAATGTTTTTGACGGCAACATTTTCATTTTTATTAGAAAAATCCAAAAAAGTGGGTTTGATTATTTAAAATTAGGTTAGGTTCGTTAAATGCGCGGAAAATAGTAGGTGGACTTTGAAAATGTTTTTGACATGACCAAATAAAAAATATGGAGATTTTTTTGTTCGATAGAGAATTTTTTACTTATTTTTATCACGTTGCTAACTCAATTTTTACTTTTTTAAGAAGTGGTCCCAAGCACGGAACAACCGGGGATGGAAGGTCTAAACTAGACTATGCCGAAAGTCAAAGTAAATTTTATCCGA
>JABASH010003242.1:0-17107 GCA_019776445.1 Tomocerus maximus | reverse complement strand
TTTCTAAAATTTTTCTAGCCACAAAAAACTTTATTTTTAAATGAGGCTTTCATATCTTTGCACAGAATAGTTTTGAGGATTTTTCCACCAAGCCTTTTCCACTTTTAATTTTCAATAATTTTTTTGAACCGCAAAAATTCAAGTAAAGTTGACCGAAGTTCCCTCATTAATGTAACTTTGGATTGGACAGTGATTCGAATGGTTTACAACACTTGGCTGTGCTGCTTCCGGGTGCTGAGATCAATAGGGTGACAGTTAAAGTCAAACACCCTGTAGAATACTATTTTACTTACTTTAAAACTGTATGTAAATTCAAATAGATTGCAATATAATTAGTTAAAATGCATATTATAAATTATGATTTCACATCATAGCATTTTTTTATTTCCTTCCGACTTTTCCCATACTTCCTCGAAACTCATTTTCTCAGGTGGCTATCAAAATGAGGTGAGAAATGGGAAAATCCGAAACCGTGCTCGCAAAGTTTCGATATTTTGAGAAAAGACATTCTTATCTTGGATTTAGGAAGGTCGCTCGTTAGAGCCCTATAGTATACATCTTTGCCTTTACCGGAGAGCGTTAATATCGTCAGTTAATTCCAAAATAATGATATAAGCATATATTATGCCTATATCTATCTCGTCGGGTAGGGCAATAAAATAATAAATATATGGGCTCCTAAAGTTTGGTAATGTAATAATTTTGAGTACAAACTGCTGATTTCAGGATAATGCCAATAAATGCATAGTACACTAAAATGCAAGTGATGTTTGGCTATAGTATACCGACAATAGCCTCCGCTTCAGGATCAGGAGGGTCGACTAGGAAAAGGATTTTTAAAGTTTATAATAAGGGACTACATTTAAACATTTTAGATTTTGACATTAAAAATAATTTGTCAATCTTTCATATCTTTCATAACGGACGTATTATTCTAAAGTGATTCTAAAGGGCTTTATTTATTTTACTTCAACAATAATAGATCAGGATGAGACTCGGGAGAATTACCATAAGGATGCTTTGATATTGTTTCTAAAACGGCTGAAATGCGCAAATATTTGGAACATGCGAGTTTTATTTTTCCGTTTGAATAAAAATGGGCAAATGGAATTTTGACATTGTCGTGATATTGCTGTCATACCTCCCCAAGCACTTATTCAGGAGGCTGCTAAATATTTGGAAAACACAACGCAATATATGTTATATTTTTAAAGAGATTATCTATTTTTCTTGCCAAAAAATTCGCGCTATTATACACAATTTCTAGGACATTTTTGACTCATTTTCGACAAAAATAGCGTATTTCGATCGCGATCTGTGTACTTGTCGCGCTAGGCTTTATTTTGTACAATAAGACCTTTAAATTTTTACGTTTACTTTCGGTTTTAATAATTTGTTGTGACAAGCTTCCTGTTACGGCTTTTGATTTTATAGCTGTCATTTCCAGCTAATTAAAACAAACAAAATTCAACCGTTGATGTTAATAGTGCAGCTGAGCTTTATTTCCATTAAAATATTAATTTTAAATGATAAAAATTAAATGAATAATATTTGTCTACGAAAATAGTTGTCCTCCATTTCAGAAAGTTATTTAACAGTGAAGAGAGGAGACGATTTGGCCACAGTTTTTCCCACTTGCTGATGAATCCTTTCCACTTTTCCATCTGAAGGTGACCGGAGCACATGCTTCAAATAAAATAAAACATTGTCATCAATTAAGATATCATCCCCGGATTTTAATAATTAATTTATAATATTTCTATTTTATATTCAACATTGATTGAATCCATTTTTTACAACTAATAATTAATACATATATTTCTCCTAGTATGACAACAAAAGATATTTAAGTAAATAATTTCTCTTACCTCCATTTTCATTGCAACTAAAGTTCCCAAAGGCTGCCCTTTGGTGACGACGTCACCTTCACTCACAGAAATCTTCTCAAGGGTTCCTGGCATTGGGGAAAGTATAGTCCCCGAAGAAGCCTCAGCAGATTCGACATCTCTGTTTATCACGCCCAAGAATGGCACTTTCAAAGTGTACGATCCTGTCTAAATTAGAGCATTTAAAAAATTATAAACTTAAGTTCCAACGCTATAAACGCATTTTTAGTCGTTATATATACCTCTAGAAAAACTTGCAGCTCGTCTCCATTGAGAACTCCTGAGGCAGATATCTTTTTCTTCCCCATAAACAAATCAGCTTCGATGAATCTCCCGTTTTTATTGATATTAGCGATACTTATGACGTTTCCGGCATGATTGAAATTTCTTCCGTCATAGAATAAATCCAAAGTATTAAAATATTTATCCGAATAACCGGAATTCATTCGAAATCTATTTCCAAAATTATTTTTCCCATAGTCTTGAATGCAGTTGAGTAAAATAGCACCGATAGCTTTCTGTTCTTCGCTAATTACTGGTTTCTCAAGCAATTCTAAATTCTCTGGGATAAAGTTCGTCGTTACTGGTTTTTCTTGAAAATTTTTTGAATCCAGAATTTTTTTCATGAAATCAATATTTGTCTCCACTCCAGAGATTCTGTAAGATTGCAGAGCAGCGGAGGATTTTCGAATGGCTTCTTGGCGGTTGGACCCTGTCACTATTAGTTTTGAAATCATCGGGTCATAGTGAACTGATACACTGTCGCCTATTATAGAATACATTCCAATATAAGCAATAAATATTCAGCAAAATGCACCTAAAAGTTTATTTTTGTGCAATCAGTAAAATATAGGTTTCAATTAACATTCCAAATTAAAAGCTGCACTTTGCAATTTTATGATTACTTTGTATTTGAAATACTAGGGCTTCGTCAAAATAAAATAAATAATACGAAAGGAAATTGGCAGCATAATATTTCAGTTGAAATTCATTTTGGTTTACCTTCGCGTATTGCAGATTCTACTCGATATTCGGTTGGGGCGGAGAGGGCGTGAATATCTCCAGGGGCAGGAACAAATCCGGAATGAACATCTTCCGCGTAGACACGCATTTCTATTGCATGGCACAAAGGTCCTGAAAGAAGATTGCAATTTAGAAAAGACCTGGATAAAAATCAAATTGCGTAAAATATTTTAGTACCAGGAACGTCTTCTTGCTTTTTGACTCTTAAGGGCAAACCCATTGCAACTTCCACCTGCCACTGAACAAGATCAATACCCGTAATGGCTTCCGTCACTGGATGCTCCACTTGCAATCGCGTATTCATTTCCATGAAGTAAAAGTCTTGATTTTCTACTATAAATTCCACAGTGCCCGCTCCAGTATAATTTACGGCTTTAGCAGCATTAACCGCGGCAGTTCCCATTTTTCTCCTCGTTTCCTCCGTTAACCCCAGAGCGGGAGCTTCCTCAATTATTTTCTGATGCCGACGTTGGACGGAACAATCTCTTTCATGCAGATAGACTACATTTCCGTGACGGTCGCCAAAAACTTGAACTTCCACATGTCTCGGTGTAGTGATGTATCTAATAAATGTATTTAGTAAAACCCCAGGAAAATTCCAAGCACAATAATTTATTATTGATTATCATTAAACTAGTTAGTTACCTTTCAATCAGCAGAGCTCCGTCGCCAAATGCTTTCTCTGCTTCAGATTGACATGATTGAGCTTGACTTGTAAATTCTTCTTTATTCATTGCAATTCGCATTCCTTTTCCGCCTCCGCCCTTCACTGCTTTAATCATCACAGGAAATCCAATTCTATAGGAAAAATATTACCCATTTTCTATTAATGTAGTAAAGAAATTATTATTGCTTGTAGAATAATTTATTTTCATCTGATGACTTTAGAAAGGTATTCTAAAAGATATAATTAATACATACTTCTCAGATTCTTGTAGTAACTTTTCGATGGAATTATCTTCCCCGTGATAGCCCGGAATGACAGGGACGCCAGCTTGAATCATCAAATCTTTGGACTTGCTTTTAATTCCCATGTCGTAAATAGCTTGAGGCGGAGGCCCGATAAATATTAGATTCTCTTTTTCACAATTCCTTGCAAAATCAAAATTTTCAGAGAGAAATCCATAGCCTGGGTGAATGGCTGTCGTTTGCGTTCTTTTTGCTGTCTATAATGGAATTGAAACTACTGGTTGAGTATAAAACAAATTACTTACCGAATAATAATTCAAATTATACAACGCATGTATGTACCTCAAAAATCTTTTCTTGGTTCAGGTACGATAATCTGGAAGCAGCTGGTCCAATAAGGTAAGCTTCGTCTGCCATTGCCACATGTTGGCTATTTTTGTCTGGTTCAGAAAATACAGCCACCGTCTTTATACCTACAACATTTTGAAAGAAATTTTTTATTTAAGCTCATATAAAAATACAATGAAAAATGCAAATTAGGCTACTTTGATATAACATTTTCATTTACAAAATGTAATTCATTAAAAAATTATATACCCATTTTTTTGCAAGTACGAAAAATTCGACATGCTATTTCCCCTCGATTAGCCACCAAAATCTTAGTAATTTCTCTGGACATTGTGTGCCTTTAAATTGAGTTTAAAAAATTATATACCCATTTTTTTGCAAGTACGAAAAATTCGACATGCTATTTCCCCTCGATTAGCCACCAAAATCTTAGTAATTTCTCTGGACATTGTGTGCCTTAAAATTGAGTTTATTTGGGACTGAATTTTACTCAATTAATACCATAATATTGTTATATTTGTACTTTGTAAATGGACCGGGTTTGTGACGCAGACAGTTCAGTTCATGTACTCGCATGCATATCAACTGATCCAGAGATCAGAATCATTGCATCTTGCTTTGCCCTGCTCTGCTGTTTTGTTACTTATTCCATGCATTCTTCTCAAAATCACATCTAGCAACCATGTAATGCATTCAAAGTAAAAGCCATCCTATAAACGTACATGTACAAATAATCGGCTTCGTTATTTTTAGGTGTCTTCTATTTATTCCTTTAAGTAACCGTTTTTATGAACGTATTTCAGCCCTCAGTCAGTTAATCATTGCATTGAAAATAATTCGACTGTCGACCTATCTTAAGATATTCTATAAAGTTTTTTAGAAACTAAGTTTTAAAAATAAGATCCACAATAAATAAAAATCAGTCAATCTCAGTTTTAAATTCTTGTTTCAATCATTTACTCATTACATTACATGTCAAAAAATATGATGCTGAACAATAAAATGTTAAATTATTATTATATTAGTGTTTCTATTATTTTATTTCTATCATTCACTTACATAGATAATAAATTGTTTAAAAAATGAAAAGTAAATTAATATATTATGGGTTAACTGGTAAGTTGAACATTTTTCTAACCGAGTCCCCGTATTCTTCAATAGTTTCAAGGTTTTCGCCTGCAAATGAACAATAGAAAACATTTGAGTCTTTCGAAATTGATTTTACATTCAGAAATTACAATAAATACCTTGATTATGCAATTTTGTAACAGCTTTCGAATATTCAGATGGGTCAACTTCATAACTGTTAATGGTCTTGAAGCTTACACTATCTTCCCAGACGTACTTTTCCATATCCGCCTCTATTTTTTCTTTCTCCCAATCTTCCCTTGACTAAATTTAAGTACAACGAATTTAAAAAAAAATCTATGTACAAGTAAATTAAAATGAGACATAACGGCAATACATTATGGCATACCTTAGATTCGTGATACAAAGCTGTGAAGAGATACTCTCCATACTCGACGTTTTGCTTTCTCAGTGGACAACTCTTAGTAACTATTGTGACGTAGTCAGAATACGTATCATAATAATCTCCAACCAGTCTATAAAATTTGTCTTTGCTAGCCTCGTCCAAAGTCAGTTTGCTGAGCTTTATCTATCATAATTATTATTATTCCAATTAAACAAAACTTACAGCAAGAGAAGTTAGTCAATTTATGAAATAATATCTATTACATAATGGGATCAGTAATGTTAACAATTGCAATTCTATTAAAATCACAAATTATTAATATCATGTAAATAGAACAATGAAACTATAAAAAAGGTTTTATTCTACTCGGGTGTCTTCGTATAAATTCGTTATTTAATTTCATTGGGGTAAATATAAATTGCAAAAATAAAACTTACTCTAGTTGTGACTATTCTGGCTCTAAAATCGCGAATTGTTGGACTAGAATGACAGTAGTCTGTATAAATTACTTCCATTGGAAATGCATCTTCTGTGTCTTTTAGTTCTTTCGGCCACTCGGTGCAAAACTCTGAAAATTCACACCAAAGCAAACTATTAAGCTAATAATCATCAGGGTTAGATAATCACTTTAACCCTAGAACGTATAACATATGAAAACGACACATACGGATAACATGGCCCAGATCTGGATCACCGATTTCGTAATCCTCATACGTTCTAGGGTTAATTAAAATAGTTCTTTTCCAGATATAAAATGCTTATTTAGTATAAGGTGAGGTGGAATAAGTCTAGGTAAGCGAAGAAAACTTACTCTTTAGAGCTTGACAATGTCTGGCAATTGCAGGAGGTGTGAGATGCAAAAAATTATGTATCTTCATTAATTCCAAGTTTGCGAATTTACCAGGAGGAGCTAAATGATCAGGAACATATCCTTGGTGGAGGGGCAGAGGCACTGTAGAAGGGTTGAACGTCTTTGCAACGGGCCAAACTGACGGCCAATCTTGGTTTACATCCATTTTGAGATACCTTTGTCAAAATAATATAAAATGCTATCAAATTCCAACCAAACCTTTTAAAACGTTGCGACGTAGCAAAAAAATAGTAAAAATTCATATACACATGTGGATTTTTTTCTATATATGCTCAAATTATATTTGCCTACCGAATTAAAAATATTGATTATAAACCCGGTGATTTTTACCTAGGTGGTGGAACCGGTCGCCTTTCCCGTCTCTTTCTCATTTGTCTCTGCATAGTTTTTGATTTTATTATATCAAGGACTCTAAATTCGTCATCGGCTCCTCCTGCTTCAGAACTGAACGTCCTAATTGTCGTCCTCCAACCCCCTGGAACTGCTGACAATTGCCTCCACATGTTTTTCAAAATTCAGGTTAAATATTTGGAAACGAAAGAAGGAAATGTTTGCCCGGATCAGAAATAAAATCTGCGTCGATGAATTGTATTTTAGCGCCAGTTGACATTCCGTATATTGATATAAGTTGTTGGTGTATATAATAATAACTATATAGACTTTCACTACTTCCATATAAATAATTAGCCCTTTCTTATTGTTTCGTCGTGAGTGGATCAACTGATGAGATGTTCTTCATCTCTCTCTTATCTTCTTGAGTTGTCCGTCCGTTATCCCTTTCTTATCTATCAATAATAGTGACTTGGTAAATAATAAACAACTAAAGTGAGAGTAAAATGCTGTAAAATCAACGGAAAAGGTGACGAGGAGCGCAGTTAATTATTTACTAACTGATGTTGTCTAAAACTCAGTTGCTGATTGTAAATAAATGTATTGAGAAGATGAACGTGACACTAGTGGACAGCCTCTTGACGATTTGCACTAGGTACACCGTCGACAATATCAATGAAACCTTATTGACTGAAGATAAGACTCTTCTTTCGGGCATTACTCTACCCACTGAAATATCCGAAAATATTCTAGCATTTGCTGACCCCAAGGCATTTATTACTGGAAATATTCGGGCTGTTTTCAAGGCAAGTTTATATTCTGATTTTACGTTATTTTCTGTATTTATGAATTAGAAAGTATTATAGACAAGATATGTAAATTAAATATCTAAAAATATGTATTTCTGTAGAAATGGAGTAAAATATGTGTTTTCTGTGTTTTAGGATACTACAAGAACCCGTCTGCAAGTCCTCCATTTACGAAACTGTGAAGAATTGACCGATGATACTTTCGAGGTGCTCATGACCCATTGCCCTGTGGAAATCGATATTCACAACTGTCCAAAGTTAACAACGCAGTCATTGCACACAATAAATAAGCATGGAAGGAATTTGAAAGAGATATTTATCGGGAATAGTATCCAAATATTTCCTGAGAATCTCCACTCTTTTGTTCCGAGGGGTAAGTTTGTGTTGACGATGTTTATGATTTTGTTAATGAAATAATTATTCTCAATTCTCACGAGAATTGAGAATAATTACTAAATTACGAGTACTAAATCTAAATCAGCTGATCGACTAATCTCAACTCAACTGCTACGCATTTTTTATAGTTCGGGATGGAAATTATTTTCGATAATTGACTTTAATAGAAATAACTGAGTTGTAAGCAAACCTATGGGTGTGTATTGTACCACAGGTGTGTAATTGTTTTTTTATAGGCCCGGTGAATCGAAACTTATTAGTAACTCCGCAAGTATACAAACTGGTGATATGGGGGCTGAATGTTTCTCCCAGCGAAGATGAAGAAGACTACTGGAAAGTTCTAACAGGAGAATTCGTCGAAAATCTTCAGTACCTTGATTTGAGTGGTTGTGTAGAGATCGAAGATTTTAGTTTCCTAGAGAAGGCCAAGAAGTTACGTTTCCTTTCCGTTTATAATGCACCAATCAAGGGGAAGGCGAACTGGAATATCCTCAAAGGATTGACTGAATTAAGGTACAAAAATAAATATTGCTTTTAGATATCTGTCTGAATTGTTAGAGTTATGGGTTGAATAATTATATTTCTTTAGGCATTTGGATATAAGCCAGTCATCAGAAAATGCTTCGGTTTTCCGAGAAGCCAATGCACTTCTCTCGTCTTTAGTCGAAAGCTTGCCCTATTTATCGTCGCTGGACATTTCTGGGACGAATTTAGGCGGACGTGGTGTGGCAGAGTTAGTAAATCAGCCCAATGCCGATGAGTTGAGTGATGTTCCCGGTCTGAACTGTCGGGTGAACACTCCTTTAGAATTTCTCGGTCTCTATGGAACACACCATGACGCCAGTCACCGTCATCATATTCCTGCTAAGAAAATCACCGGGGACAAGGATGAGTCGCAGATATTACAGGCCTGTCAGGTTCGTAATCTATAGGGATTGTTTTTCTGACTTATTCCATTTGCACACTTCACATATGTATATAATTATCCCTTCCCTTTTTACAGGCGTACATGGACAGACATGAAGTTCTTGAGAAAGTGTTAAATGATCTGTTCCATTTGTTTAGAGCAGAGAAAGCTACGGAAATATATCGATCGTTAAATTTAATTTTGCAAGCTATGAATCGACACGTTGGAGAAAAGCATGTGCAAATCTCCGGCTCGGCCAGTCTTTTCTATTTAGTCAAAAATCAAGATAAAAATAATATTTGCTTAAAATTAAAACGAGAAATTTTAACCACGCTTGTAAATGCAATGGACGTTCATAAATTTGACGCTACCATGATGCGCAATGGCTGTCTTACTATTTGCCACTTCAAAATTCCTCAAGATGTGGTAATTACCCAACTATTAATCTAACACTAAATTACACTATCTATTTCTGTTACTAAACTGACGTTCATTTAAATCATTTTAGATGTTCAAATACGAAAAGTTAGTCAGCATCATATTAGAAATCCTCGGCTCTTCAAACGGTATGCAAGAAGACTTCGTAGAACGAATTGCAATATACTTACTCAATTCTTTAGCTTGTCAAGTAGAAGGTTCTCACAAACGACTCGTTGGTCAACTCGGGGCTATTCAGGTACAATAAATACAAATAATGACCTGTCAATCAAGTAGTCAATTAAGTAATTTTCCTGTAATACCTTACTCTATGTGGTATCATTTTGTAGAAAATGCTTCAATTAATCGAAGACAGATTAAATAAACAGGACTGTGACGATGTTATGGAAATTGCTTGGTCGACGATGTGGAATGTAAGTAACCTTTTTTGTTGCTTCCACTCAATCATCAGTAATTATTAATTGATAAGTTTAAAATTGGCTGATAATAATTAATTGTTAGTGTTCCTTTCACCTTTCACTATTCAAGCTCAATATTATTGATTACTATTAGGTAACTGACGAAACTCCGGAAAACTGTGAGCGATTTCTTGATGGTAGTGGAATGGGACTCTTTCTCAGCTGTCTTAATCAATTTCCAAACAAGCCGGAATTGCTTAGGAATATGATGGGTAATGTTTATGCAACTATACTTAAACTTAATTAATATTAAATGTTTTAAAAAATGTAATAGAGTAACAATAATAACTAACTAACTATTTCAATCTGTGTGTTTATTTTTATTTGTAGGCCTTTTGGGAAACGTTGCTGAAGTGTCTCATCTGCGACCACAACTCATGACCAGTGAGTTCATTACTGTTTTCTACACTCTTCTTGATTCTACTCAAGACAACATAGAGGTATTTCTATTATTTCATTCCTTGATGTCAACTACTTAGTCTTACTCAGGGCTACTTTTTTGATCTGTGATGTCTCTATGTTGATCTTTAGGTATCATATAATGCTGCAGGCGTATTAGCTCATATCTTATCCGACGGTGCCGAGAAATGGACAATCTCTAGTCCTACCAGACAGCAAATTCTCGATAATATGACGAGAAATATAAATCGCTGGAATATCAATTCAAACAGAAATATTAATTACAGGTAAGTAAAACTAATTATTTTAATAATTAATGTTCTTCTAAGCTCCTATTCATTAATTGGGGCATAAATTGTTTGCAGATCCTTTGAGCCAATCCTGAGACTGTTGAAAGTTTACCACACAAGTGAGTGTCAGTTATGGGCAGCATGGGCCTTGGCAAATCTCACAAGAGTGTACCGTAAGTTATCCTATTAACAATTGCTAAATGCATGCAATATTATGTGATGTCGGATTTGTTATCATTTACAAACGTTTCTTTACACTTTTGAAATTCACAGCGGAAAAGTATGTACCCTTACTGGAAAAGGAAAATGGGCTGGAGTATTTAAGTAATCTAATAAAAGACGAATCGGATTTAAGTCGCTACGCAAAATTAACGTTTGATCACGTCAGGATTTTTATTGAAAAAGGACGGATTGATCTGGATTCCTTTATGGAAGGATGAATATCATTATATTATATTATTTGCAATTTAAATACAATAAATAATTAAATTTTGGTTTCTAACTACTCATAATGTCAATCAGGTCAATAAGTATTGACGCCAAGTTATTAACGTAAATATTTATCATGTCAATTGTCGAAATACAATTTTATTCTCATTCGAATCGAAAGCAGTCCATAAGTTTATTCACGCATCTCTTGCATGCATATAATTTAGTTTAATTTTATTGAACCCGCTTGATGCTGAATAATTCCAGATTTAATTTTTGGGATATGGATATCAAATTTCAAGGTATTAGTGTAGGTATCAATAAAATTTATAGTTTAGCTTAGATTATAATAAATTATTATACATATTAGATTCTCTTCATTTTTGTCTGTAGCATTCCGAATTGAAGCTACTCATGTTTATTATTGCCACAAGATTAATGTGATTAAATATTTCATGTGAACTTGGTCGTAAAAAGTAATTTGAACTTGAACTGTGCGGTTGTGCGAACATTTTGTACTATTATGTCGTGATAAAGTAATAAGGCAATAATAGTAGGAATCACTTACTAGTGCATTTTGTTAAAATATATTTGGGAAATATATTAATGTCTGAATTCGGTGTTAGAGTTGATGTTAATCATTTCGGATCTACTTTTCCCATACTTGATATGAGTGAACAATAGGCCAATAGCGAGTACAAGACAAATTGTACCAACTATGATGTAAGATACCCCCAAGAAGGGATTCTTCCCTCCAAGTAATGACGTTGTTGATAAAACGACAGCCTTCGTCCCGTGGAACTTGGAAACGTCGTAATCTTTAAAATTGATGAGTCATAATTGAAAAAAATTAAATATACAAATGTTTCAAGTAATAACAGGAAAAAGTAATTTACTGTATTTGATTGTCAGAGAATAATTTCCTGCGGGTAAACCCGCTCGGAACTCCGTGGCATTGTGGTCAACAATTCTGTACAGTTTTCTAAAGTTAGGCAAGGCTGCTATCCGCATCCAAACGATGAAATCCTCATTTTGAACTCCATTGTTTCTTGGGTTTTTTGGATCCAATTCCCATAACTCTTTCTTCCAATCTTAAAAAAATAATTTCGATTATTACTCTGCGAATTTATTTGTTCGTTAGTATTTTATTTCGTTAGGTAAATTGTAAAGAATTAGTTCCAAAAATAGTTACTTTTTGGTTTTTTATATTTCTCCCACATTTTGCTGTCTTTGTCAAAGTTTTTCGGATTCCTGAATTTATAATCTTTATCCGAATCCCAAGCAATTCCAGTATTTATTAGATTGACTTCCATACCATTCTTAAACAATGCAATTTCATCGTTGAACATTGAATTGGCTATAGCCCCACACGGATAATAA
This sequence comes from Tomocerus maximus, assembly GCA_019776445.1. Classification (NCBI taxonomy): domain Eukaryota; kingdom Metazoa; phylum Arthropoda; class Collembola; order Entomobryomorpha; family Tomoceridae; genus Tomocerus; species Tomocerus maximus. The sequence goes on along the minus strand of JABASH010003242.1, from coordinate 4,760 downwards.
AATTTTCCGTCTTTCTCATCTATAGATACATCAATTTCATAATGATTTATTATTATTAGATCTTTATAGTTCAACCAGGGAAGTCAAACAAATAGTGTGAAGTGTGTTAAATATCAAACGGTTCCCGCTCAGCAGTTAATAATGTTGATAAAAAATTCGAAAGAGATTTGAAATAGATATAATATTGTACATAAATATTTATATGTAGTGTTTTGTAAACGCGATTTTGTGTTGTGGGTCATGTTTGGATTTTAGAACAAGTTGGAATATTGATTCTGATTTTAATGGAAACTGGTGTAAAAAGCATCGGTATATTCGGTATATTCTAAGAACGATCAGAATCCTAAAATATTATTCAGAAAATTGACAGAAAAGAAAATTGTGACCAAGAAAAGGAGTGGAAATTCAGAAAATATTTCGTATTATTATGCTTTTCTATCGTATGAATTTTTCAAATCTTAATTATTTCTCGTATTTAAAAATTAATCCATCCAATATCTACCAACTATCTCTTAAAAGCATTGGCTCTGACTAAAAGATCACTGTAAATTGGCACTTTGACATTAATGGGGATGATAATATTTAAATAGTTAACCTCTCCGAAAAGGCTCGCAATCACGTCCAGGTTCAATAGGCTCACCGTCGGGACCTCCAAAAAGTTGAATATCGTCCCTAGATTTTACTGAAAAGAAACAAATAAAAAAAGTCATAAATCTACAGACATTTAAATTGTAGAATAAAATATTGATAAAATAGATCAGTTTCTGAAATGGTACATTTCGAAATGAGCCTACTCTAGGTTATCTGTTATTTTTAAGTTGTGCTAGGAACTTTAATAGTTGGTTTGCCATATATTTCATTTCTCTTCAGCTAACCTTCCCAAGTAGTCCATATTGAGTCACAGGGTATTTAGTATCAGTGCAATTTTCTGCCTGTGACATTAGTCATTGCAGAATTTATATTTGTACTATTGTCGGCCAAATATTTTCATGTCCATGAACATTGATTCCCAATGGGATTCTACTTTTTGATATTAATTCAGCACTAATAATGAAATATACGGGCTGCAGAGATTGTAAAAATTAAATGATTATTTTAATGTCATGTAGTCAGATATTTTCATTTTCAATACGTACCAATTCAGAAAACATTTAATTGAAATTTATATTTAGTTTAGAACTATTTTATACGTGATCATTACCGTATCGTCTGTGGTTTTGATAAAAATTTGTTAGAGCATAATACACGTATACTTTACCCTGCAAAATATTTAGAAATGAATTATATTAGCAGTAAATCAGTTTATACTAACCTGAAGATGTTTTTTGGCTGTCAGTAATTTTCACTGGCAAGCACACTAATTGAAATTCACGTACTTAAAATAATATAATTTAAACTGACAAATGCTTTGAAATATTATTTTTACATTCTTCAATTAAGCTTTTATCCATACTTGCTTCTTACATGCATATAATCGTATCATGTGTCACCGGTATTGGATTTGAAGCTTTTAGACATTGAAATTTGAATTGTGGGACTTGTACAATACGTGTGAGCGAATTGAGATAAATGAGGCCATTTAGCATTTGCTTGTTAGGGTGGTGTATGCATTCTGTTATAAATATTTCATGACCTTGACTTCTTATTCAAATGTCATACAAAAGGATACAAATTAAAAAAATTAGTATAATTAGGATCATTTTAAACCTTTGAATATAAATTAATGCCATACTTTATAATCTGTTGTTAGATTGAATGGTACAATGCAAGTGCAGTTGGTGACATTTTCATTGATGAGTGCAGAGCAAGTGGCGGATGAATTGGCTTCACTTGGACAGTCCGTGTACAGGATTGATATTTCACGAACATTGTTCGAAAAAAAGAGCAATCCAATCCCAACTGGGATGAACAATATTCCAATAACAAAGAAAAATGGCAGAACGGTCCCTGCAGTCAAAATGGGCTGCCAGGCCGAGAGTTTTTGCTGTTTTAGTGCAGAATCTGTTGACAAAATAATTATTACTTGGTTTTATGTTACCTAATGAGACTATATCGTTGGTGAATATGGATAAATACTTCCATAATGGGACAGAAAATGCGACAATAATTTAAGCAAAATGTTTCTTAGCATTTAACAATGTCATCGAGAAAAACGGGCATTCCTTCCATTGTCAAAGAAAATTCAAAGTGAATAAATGCACATGAAATTGTAAAACTTTAATATTTAATCCTTTGTACAATATTTGCATTGAAATATTTCAAACCATTATGATCTATCAATTATCATATTAATATATTAATTTTAAGGATATCAATAAAGTCCCGAAATTCGGACTGAGTCGGTTGTTGTTACCTCCCGAAAGTCAAAAATTATACATTTATCTATTTCAGTAATCAGTCAAGTCGCTATGATATTTCAACCGAAAATTCGTAAATTTTTCACAATAATTTTTCTAACATTTTCCAAGGCATTTTTAATGTATCCCCGCGGTGTGAGTAGAAAGTAGAAACTATTTGCTCTATATTTACTACATTGCATTTGTATTTTCAAAATTAATCTAATATAAGAAGGCTGCAAAATTATTATTCACAAGTGTGTGTGTGGTATTTCCTCCGCAAAACAATAAATTATTTTAACCATGAAATTTTTTTAAATAGTAAAACCGATATTATTACATGATGCTTACCTTTTGGTTTAGTTGTTGTGCTATTAGTTGGGCTTATATCGTCTGATGCTTTATAATTCATCCGAAAAATTCTAAAAAACTCCATTTGAGTCTATATCTGAGGATGAACATAATTCTCCATCTATTTAAAATGTGTTATGACTGTTGAAATACAAACTAAAATATAGTTACTTATTTTTTATCACTAAAAACGAAATTAAAATTCTGTTGAAACTAAATTTACAATGCTTGTTTCAAGCATAATAAATAGTATCAGCCGTCTTTTAACTTAACTAGACACACAACTTTGGATAATCTGTAAAATAAAAATGGTTATCGGAATAAAGGAGCTGAGTGTTTACAGGAAAGTAGCTGGAGGAACAGTAATAATAAAATAATAGTTGAGTTGGATGGAATTGGAAAATAAAAGAATATGAGTCGATTCATTTAAATAATTGATTTGCTGGGTTACATTTTAAGCAGATAGAACTATCGATCTACTTGTATGTGCTAATAAATTTAGCAAATCCTATTGTGTTACTGCACTACGCTTAAAAGGTGTTCCAACAACATAAATGCTAAAGGGAACTATTGTCCTTGTCTCTTACTGGTTTCTTCTACACCAACGAAACAAGTGTTTAACTGTTGCATGTCAGACTAATGTCGGTATGGTTAAGTATTTGCATGGATGTGCTTCACTTTCTTTTAATAGTTCCTAAACACTTTCTGCTATAGATACTTGGTAGTTGATATACTATATCGACAGAACAATAATTATTTTTAGTAGACATTATAATATATGGGTCATCATCAGAGCCCTATTATGCATTTATTTTCCCAAAATATGTATGTGAATATGGACAAAAATACATCAAAATATCGGGTTTTACAAAATGCAACAGTTGCAATAGTGCAACAGTTAAGGGTTGGGTAACACGATACATGTATATTTTTTATTAGGTTAGGCTCGTTAAAAGAGGCAATATCCGACCCTTAACTGTTGCACTATTGCACTATTGCATTGCAACTGTTGCATTTTGTAAAAACCCTCAAAATATGTACGCAAATATGGACAATAAAACAGCAAAATATGTAACTACAAAAAACAGAAAATATGTACGAAAAAATGTACAAAAAATGACAAAATAGTATTTCTTAAAAAGTTGCTTAGAAAGGCAAAACTATATGTAAAATTGAAAATATATGTCCTTCATTTCAGTGCCATGTTGTTAAAATGAAGGTTTATTTGATTAAAACGTACAAAATATGGACATAATATCTTTTTATTCCTCAAATAAGTAAGAAAATATTTGTGTTCCAAAAACCTAAAATATGTACGAAAAAGTGTGTCAAATCAAATGCTCATAAAGTTGCACGTTGATACCCGAGATTTTAGGACTCAATTCAAAAAGTATGTTCTTACCTAAATACTTATCACGGCTCTGGCCACCGTCATCATGGATGACACAACGAAAGCGTGTTGATAGTAAGGACAGTATAGCCTTTAAGAAATAGCCATTACATAGTTAATTTCATTGTCCCTCTATATGAAATAAAATTATATAAACATTCAACGGTTGAGTTTAGATTTTAGATTGACTGATTGTTTATTTTTTATCAACCAACAATTCCTGGTTTTTATCCTCGACAACTTCCACAAGGAAAATCTCAATAAATTTTTTGGTGTAATGGTTTTGCAATTTATGCTTACACTGTTACACTATACGATACGCCAGCAAATTACATATTACATTACATACAGCATATCTAGCAGATGACGACGAATATAATTGGATAAATGGCTATATCGCGGCTTGAATGAACCATATTCCACTGACACTATATGAGTTACCACAAAATATAATATCAAGGGTCATTCATTGCATATCTAACTGGTGGAGTTAAATATTCTGATCCAATAACCTATACTAAAGACTAGTTTAGAGTCTGACTGCCTGCCCCCCCCCCATTTGACCATTTCCCCATTTGCTCATTTGCACTACCCACGAAATCATTTAGCATAAATTAGTATACCGAATGATTGTTAAGGCCACTTTAGACTCATGGTATTAATATCATTGTCGTAACATATTA
>JABASH010003241.1:0-17107 GCA_019776445.1 Tomocerus maximus | reverse complement strand
ACTATGTATGTAATTAACAAGTATCTACAGTAATAAGTACTATTTAAATGGAACAAATGGTTATATAAATGTTACAGTTGATATTGAAACCCGGTTTGTTTTGAAACATACCGATGTGTATTAAAACTCATGATTTTCATTACATACCAAATCGTCAATAATTATTAAATATGGTTCAATGAAGCCCTTTTCTGATAGAATTCAACTTGTAGAATCTTTAAAAAACTATTTATAAACTCCAAAATTCGATTATATAAGAATAGTATTACTTTAATATCACATTTCGTGGGTTTTATTTTAATCAATTTAAATTGATATTAACTTAACCATTTCAGCCAAGTTGTTGGCCAATTTTAACCATTTTAGCCAAGTTGTACAGGCTTTGAATTTCCTACACGAGTGAGAAACTTTGAGGGTTGCTCTAAAATTTCAATGAACTACAGTATTCGCAACAAAATATAGTTGTTCTTTTTTACTTACTCACTATACAGAGTATTCGGGATTTGAATGCAAAATGTTTAATCTTCAATAACATTTGAACGACTGACATAATGAATCATCCAAAAGGGGATTCGTTGTAAAAGGAGTGTACGCTAAATGACGGACAACTAAAGGCCAAGAAAATAAATTTTCGTCAAACTTTCTTCAACAACTTTCTCATACAATGGCCAAGCTTGTACAAGATATTTGTCAATTTTAAGAGGTTGAAATGAAAAATATTAAAAGCAAAAGATGGTAGTTATGATATCCTAATTAGTTCTTCACTCATTGCTTATACAGTTCGAGGCATTTTATTTATATTATTGTGATGTGATATATTTATATTAATAAATATCAGAATACTCAGAATCAACAACATATATACAAATTTCAATATAAAAACAAGAAGAGGTTTCTTTGATTATATTAAACCTGAGCTAGCGTCCTCAATACAAGAATACTAGTCATTATTACTATCAACTGCAAATTCCGATGATTAAATATCACACCTGGTTCTTAAAACCATTAAAATCAGCATAGCACCAGAGAAGTGAAAAGATTTAATATGACCTATATAATAGGAAGTAAAGATTATGTGCAATATTGCCTACCTCTATACTCCAATCCAAGGTTTGCCATAATAGACAAAAAATGGCCGCAAAAATTTAATATTTTAGTTTGCTGCTGTAAATACATCTGTACTGGAAGAATGAGATGATTTCCTCGGTAGATAATGAAGTAGTTCTGTTGTAGGATAGAGCTTCAAAAGAATTGGCTTTAGTTCCGTAGTCTTATTGATCTTATACGGGGCCAACCCAAGTTCGCACACTTGAGAAACGTGTCATGCAGTTACCTACTCAGCCATATTGGCCAGGTGCGGGTAAAATGTAAAGAGTGTGTCGTGCAAGAATAAAATATAATAACGTACTAGTGTATAGTAATAGCACTATTTCTGTAGAACTATTTGGAGTGGTATTTGGAAATGAATGTACAAAATGGGACTGATTCTTATCTAGGTCTAGCAAGCAAACGCAATGTAAAGTATTATCAGTGCTGCTCGGAGCCGTACGTCGACGTCACCTTTTACGTGCATATTCAGCGACGAACTTTGTTTTACTTGCTCAATCTAATTGTTCCGGGCATCATGGTTTCATCCATGACTTTGCTAGGATTCACCTTGCCGCACGAGTGCGGAGAAAAACTCACACTAGGTATTGAAAATAAAATATTATTGTCTTGTCTGTCTCGACGGATATTATCTTATCATTAGTAAAACTACTCCTCTGTTCCATGAATTCTTTATCAACTTTCTTTCCTTCTTTTCTTCAATTATTTACGTTTACTGTTTGTCTCCTCTCTCTTTCTCTCTGACTGCCTCTGCGACTACGGAAAGCACCGTCGTTAAAGGAAACTTGAGAGTCCCATCAAATTTTTGAAATGTACAGTCAGAAAAGAAAGACTACAATCAGCTACTAACTGAGTACTTAGACATGAATCGAAGACTAGCGAGAGTAATTTGTCTGCTGTGTTTAGTCAAAGGTAGTAATGTAATAATAATGGATGCATTTACTACAGCAGAATCGAGAGATGTTCGTTTGATTTCTTTCGTCCCCATTCACGATCTTCTTTTTCTTCTTCTGTATATATTTTTTCTGCTCGGATTTTGTACGACCGCGGATCGATTTGGTGTAGCTGCAACGTTGCTACGTCACTTGAGTCTTTAACTCTTTCAGGATCAGGACTTGGGATTCGTGTCGGTCGCAGTTGCCGGATCCATCCCCTCATCACGTCTTCTGTATAAAACGGTCAACTTGAACTACATAATCATTATCTCCCGTTTGTATCCTTGTATATGAATTCTAACTAAAGATAACTATATTAAGACTGCCACTCTTTCTTTCCTATATCTGTACTCACACAATTCACCTTTCTCTCCCGTCCAAAATCACAGGAGGTGTTCCATCTCTTCTTCCCATCATAATAACTGACTTATCTCCAATTACTCCTACAAGATTTACATAGAATTCCTTTCCATGATATCAACGTGGAATTCCTTCCCGTATCAACATAGAATTATCAACATAGAATTCCTTTCCCTGATATCAACATAGATTAACATGACTAGTATTCCTGCAGGAGATATTTAATATAAGATACTACAGTACTTATATATGGCCATTTTGGATTTTGAACCGTCGGACGACGACGTACATAGCACAATACAAACTTATGCATGAATACATTAAATTTCTGTAGCACTTGGCAGGAAAGTTGGTTTGTTTACCTAGTCTACGTGTGTAACAATAAGAAACGCTACAGTAAACTTTTAAAGAGCTGTAGGGCAAGGGGCAGGCAGGAGGGGCAGGCAGTTGCAGCATCTCGGAGAAGTAGCTGGCTATGCCTTCACACTAGAGCAGCTAATGTGGCCCCATTAGGAATTGCTTGGCCAACTTTTAGAAGAGAGGACGAGTTTCTACTTTCATAGCAAATGATTATAATACTCTTTAGCATCTATTTAGCCACAATTAACCTGTTAGCTATCTACTCTTGGCTATCTATACGCCGATCCCTACTTTTCCTTAGTTAGTCTAGCATCTATTCTGACTCCCTGATTTTCGATTTCCATATGCATCCTGCTTAATCTCTACTTTTTATTCCATTTGACATGCAGTAGGTATGTACCTTACTTACTTAATGTAATAATGAACTATACATACATTAGTACAATAATGTAGGTATATAATAGCCATCGCCTTATTCTGATGTACTATATAGCTCAGAATAGTATACCAGTAGTATGTATGTATTTATGTGTCTTATACGAATGCGTACTTGCCAAAAGGTGTGCTAGGAACAGAAACGTTGTACGCACACACAGAGGGTAATGGATTGAGCAATTACAAAATATGTACTAAAAATGTAGCCATTCCATTCCATGTGTAGTATTATGGAAATGTAATGTCTCTGGCTTTAATATTTATGACTGTTCTAGGTGAAATATGCATACATCCTGCTATCTACGGTAAGTAGATGTTTAGTGAATGAGTGGCCGATGTTTGTGGCCGCTTGTCTAATCTTTTATCTGTTATTTCTGTCGGTTGGTTTGGTAGTAAAATGTGTGATGACTGAGCAACTACTTAAGTAAGTACTAGGACCATCGAGTAATGCATGCATACGTTAGGGGATGTAAATCCTACGAGTTGAGTTCCTTTTCTTGACACTCCTCCCTCCCAGGCTACATCTCTCTGTACATGCCAAATCAAAATTTAGGGGGAAAGTGGGTCACAGTGAAATTGCCCCCTTCCTATTATAACATTCTCGTCATATTGACACGTTCTACTTACAACTTAGGTGATGGAAATTACTTGGGTGCGGAGTGGAAATGAAGGATGTGTACAGTAGACAAGTGTTAATATGTTAAGTATATTTAGTCCCCTGAGCAAATACCTACTGATTAATGCAATAACAGCTTACTTACATGCTGTGTACAATCGTTTACATCTATCCCTGCAAATACCACGCCACCAGTATTTGATTATATTTATATTTTACTTATCACATAAGTTGCACAGCACATAATTATTTATGTGCAATGAAACAGCAATTTCCTAATTTAATTTACTTCCAATAACAATATTTTTGTTGTACTTTCACCGTATATTAAGTATGTGCACTATTAGAGTGCAGATTGTATTATTTATTTTGATTGTTTAAGTTGTGACATCATAGAGAGTGTTATTGGCAATAATAGCTTTATTTTGGCTTTCTCCTCTCCTTGACACAGTCGGCGACACACATGACTCGATATTTTCACAAACACTCGTGCGACTCAACGTGGTATACTTTCTCCCTTTTGTCCTCTGGTGTGCACTTGGCAGCATTTCCATTCCATTTGATTCCATTCGATTCACGCGACTGGAAATGAAAGAAACCGATTTTTGTTAAGTGGATGGAGATTTTGAAAACAATGGAGAAAGTGCCATTGTTGCTTAGAGGCGGTGACTAGTCTAACTAAGCCATCTGTACGTGTTTTCTCATTCTCCATTACAATTTTGACTTTTGCGTTGGAATTTTGATTTTTAATGACGATGTGATGATGATTTTTATTTTGAAATGATTATATTTTTGGGTGTGATGAACTAATCTGATGATTTTTGTGTTGAACAATGATTTTGTGATTTTTGCGTACACTGTGCGTACATGTACGTACACGTACGTATACTTACCATACCATGGTATATAATATTTGTGTTTATTTGTGATGATGTATTTTTTGAGTATTTTGTGCAAAGCTAATGGATGTCCCATTTTGACAGGTGTGACAATATTACTTAGTTTAACAGTGTTCTTAAACATGGTCGCGGAAACAATGCCAGCAACCTCAGATGCAGTGCCTTTGCTAGGTAAATTGGTTGGGTCTTTTCATGCCTTTCGTTGTCTTTCCATTCCACACGAACAAGCAAGCTCCACAATATTCATATTGATATTGTCGCCGCGCTGCAGATGCTTATCATATACTGTAATGTACTCATATTAAGTATTTACGTTTTGCTATTGGCTTTTGACTGGTATCTTGACGATGATGATTGGAAATTGATCTTGGTAATGATTATGATGATGATGATATTGATTATGATATGAATATGTTCGTATGGGGATGATCCTTATTGATATTGATATGGTAATGAAATTGAAGAGAGTGTCTAGAAAATACTTAGACTAGATGGATAGACACAGGTACATGTACTCAATAAGCTAAATAAATATATCTCAATAATCATATTATATATGTAGCCATTCCCCAGACCCACCCCTCAGTATATAGCAGTATGCCGCACTTTATATCCCTCTGATACTAAATAGTGTATATTATGTAGTTGACGAGACTCTATGATTGAGACAATTGAGATTTATTTCCCCTTTCTCAGTCAATGTCCTCATTTTTAACATCGTCCGATCTTTATTCAAATTTTTGTGAATGTATAATATTCGGGCATGATAATTATGCTCCCTTTAAATATTCATTATCCTTCAGTAATGAGTTTGCAATACAAATGCAACACAGTAATGCGTTTGCAATACAAATAGAATACAGTAATGAGTTTGGATACTTTCTCCGACCTACTTTCCCCACTCTCTGTCTCCATCTACACTCTCTTCTTCTTCTTCTTCAACTTCTATATATTGGATGTTGTCGATGTACTGTCAATGTAACTGTCGTAGCGTAACGTGTTCTCTGTGTCTCGTATATACTAGTACTGTACGTATTTAATCGTGTCGCTACAATCAACTCATCCTGATACTTTCTCCTCCACCCAATCAATTCAGAGTGCCCACCCTCAACTAGTATCCTTATTATTTACTTAGCATAGCGAGAGTTGGGTATGACATGACATGACAGCCTTTGATGTTTAGCTAGTCCTCTATAGCGACTGTCCTCCTGTACTTATAGTAGCTGACCTACATTAACTGATAATCACAGCCAAGACTGTCTGTCGCATAGTTGACATGTTTTGTTGAATAGATATTCCCGGACCATGATTACTTTCCTCAGTAAGATATCCCTATCACTGATCTACTTACACACTTTCACTCCTGGAGAAAGTACATTGCCCCTCACCACAATTCAACACATTTTTGAGTTGATTGATAGCAACCTTTCTATAGTTGTACATGTATGTACACGCGTGTGATGATGATGATATGATGATGAGTACGTATGTATACACCTGTCTAGCCTAGTTAATGTATTTATACCAAAATGACTCACCCACTTAAATGTCACTTAAATACCCAAACCAATTCACCCACCACCTCACCCATCACTACAACCAAAATGTGAATGGATATTATAAGTAAGTCAATGCCTCATGTTGTTTGACCTGCCAATAGATTTTAGTCTTGTACTTGTACTTGTCATTCCCACAGCTCATCGCCACACCCAAACCCACCCACGCCACATCCTCCAACCATTCCTCATCTCATTTCACACTATCCCTCTGAGGATACCTCTAAGGATACCTCTAAGAATACCTCTAAGGATACCTCTAAGAATACCTCTAAGGATACCTCTAAGAATACCTCTAAGAATACCTCTAAGGATACCTCTAAGGCTACCTATGAGGATTTATATAAAATACTTACTTACCTTCTCCTTACTTATGCATATCCAGTTGGATAACTTAATTGTACCAATATAAAAGTGTGGACAAGAAATGCCAATGATTTTCAAAATGAAAGTTGATATCTCGGGATACAGAAGCGTGCCAATCTATTTGCAGAAACTTGGGAAAATATTTTTAAAAGCTTTGTGCTTTTTGATTTTGAACTTTTATGACAAGTGTGAATATTGTCACAAGGTTTCGTTGCTGACTTTTGTGGTGCCTTCAGGTGAGAGCAAAGGATTTATTGTGCTGCATGCGTACCTAAATATAAATGTAATTTTTGTCTCTCTTGACTTTACCCTTTTGCATACTCCATCATATAACTCTTTACTGCGCATTTTGAGTGAGTTGATACAAGCATATTTGGAGATTTATTTACACAATATACTTTTTTACATTAGTATTTTGTTCATTTATTTAAACTTGTTTCTACTTCTCCAAATATACACCGTTTGTATATACTTTGGATATTTTTGCCCAGACTAGTGAGACTCTTGGGTCTCTATTGTACTTTTGCTGGATAAGATTATTTTGCCTTTGGCTGGTTTCCCTTTGAAGTCTTCGTGCATTTCACGGCGCTTTCTGTAAACTCTAACAATATTGGGAGTAGCTCTCTGTATTTTCTTTCTTTACGATTATACAACTTTAGTCAACTGCAACTCCAATATTTACTATTGAATTGATAAACACATTACTCAAACTTTCTTTCGATGCAACAATGTAAGAAAAGTTGACCGTTTTATATTTCTACTGATATTTACCTCCTCAACCAATAAATTTGCACGTTTAAATTTAAAGACAGCAATTTAATTGTAAACCCAAAAGTGAAAGCTGCGCAAATTCAAAGAATTTATCCGCAAAACACTGAAACAAAAGGATTGTATGAATTATTGTACAAATATAAATACATTAACGAAAATGCAGTCGATGAAGGGTACATTTCAAAAAATTTGATGAGGACGAACATTGAAGATTCAAGAAAATCTAAGAGTATCTCAAGACGGAGTCTGTGATAATAAAATATCTGGCACTCAAGGCATATTTTCTGTATAAATAGTAAGTAGCAGCCCGTAGATAGTGCCGGATGCAATAAAATGAATTACAAGTTTTGTTATTGTAAATAGGGAATTAGTGGAGAAAGGGGGAGAAAGCCGTACGAGAGAGAGGGGCTACGCATAGAATAGTTTGTGTGTGCGGGGATTGGAGAAAGTGAGGGGGAAAGTGACGTGTTGTTTGAGAAAGTATTAGTATTGCTTTGGGTGTCAGAGTGTGCCTTGTGGTGTGCATAGGGTCATATACATAAATATATTTAGCAGGAGAGTTGGGTGGGATGGCACGGCGTGCGAAGGCGCTCGCTGGTGAATGATCCTAATATAATAGGAAAAAGGAAGCAAATCTTTCTCATATCCTATTCTCAATATCTTTCCAACAAATAAATTTCCATTGAAGAGGAATCCCATCCCATAAATCAGTCTAGCCGAATGGTTTTCCTATCAAAGTCAGGTTGATGTTTCAATAGGAGGATGCCAAGCCTCGCCATGTCGTGCCATGCCTGACACATACACCATCCAAACCGTTATTCTGTGTAGCCACTCTCCTACACATACACATCCTATCATTGCAAAATAGGAAACACGAAGGATATGGGATAGGACGGAAACGACACGTATGTCTTGAATATCTATATCTTATCTCTTAGACAAACATAATCATACTGCAGCATAGTGCTTACAACAACAGAGATGCTCTACTGACTCAGTCCCTACCTTATACATACATATAGTGCACTGTAGACAGTACACCCTACACGTGTAGGAGCGTTTATATAGATGCCATTGATATATTATTGTAGCAGTTAGCAGATGTGTGTCTGGGAGAGACGAAGAATGGATCTAAATACACTTTGAGTCTTTCCTCACATTACCCTGTCACTATTAGACTATTTGATTACATTAGACCGTTTTTCCCTCCATACCGTTCGTGCACACCAAGTATGTCCTTTGTCCTTACCAACTACTAAAGGACAGCAACTCAACATATACTACTATATAGGCACTCTATACTGTATATGACGATACACTGCCCGCACACAGAATTTCACAAGTACCTTCATTGGAGATAATATCCTTAACTTTGTCTACTCTTAGTTAATTATCGTCATTAACTCGTAGGAGAGCGTGCACATTTAATATTTATTTGAGTGCAACAAGAATGCTTTCTCTCTTTCACTTTCTCCAAAGAGCAACTCATTCATTCTCCGAAAGGAAGATTATAGTAAATAGTATTAATGTTTAATGTCTGAGTGTGGGTTAATGTCTGTCTCTGTCACGTGAGTCAAGTGAAGATGGGGATTGATCCTTGGGACAGCAGATTCCTGACTCACCCACACTTATCTATGATTTGATTTGAAAGTTCTCTCTGTCAAGGACTCTATTTATTTCATTCCATTTGATGATTTTCTGTTTTATTCTTTCTTTGATACTCAACTCCGTCTGTCTCTGTGTAGTCTGTGAAATGTAATTTAATGTCATGTAATGGATGTGTGTAAACTTATTGGTTTCTTTGTTTACTGTGATTGTTTGATCCTGGGCTTTCTCCATGTACTCAAGGGGTGACGATTTTACTTTCTTTGACCGTATTTCACAATCTCGTTGCCGATACTCTGCCTCAAGTTTCAGACGCGTTGCCCGTTCTAGGTATATACCAACTAAATATATATATCCGTTATATACTATATTACTTATACAACACAATTACATCTCTATCTCTACTATTACTTAGTAGCAGAACTGTGTAAATTACGTTACGTACCAACCAACATACTTATGTAGTGGTAGTCTTTCTATCCATCCTCCATGTAGCTACCGTATTGTTGTACTCTGTCTTTCGTAATTTAATTTGTATCTGTCCTGTTACAGTAATAACCATACCGATACGTAAATACATACTTATATAGTATGTATGTATAAGTATGTTTTAGTGTTTACATCTACCATGCCTAATGATAGTACACCTCACACACACGTACATATGCCAGCCACTACTCTTATAAGTATAACCCTCCTATAGTCCTCTCGTTAAGTATACTTAGTCTAAGTATGTGTACGTACAAAGTAGCAAGCGATAGTGTTACCTTTACCTTTGCTGTGTACTGACAACCCACCAAAAGAACCCAAAGCAAAGCAATTTTTTGTTCGTATACTGACTTATGTTACCTGCCAATAAATCCTTTGCAAGCTCACTTAACTGGGTTGAATACATAGCTTTTCTTTTTCTATAGTATTATATATGCAACCAATAACCTCACCATCTGGCATAGCTCTATATTCCTCAGAAGAACTCCTTGTCCCTGTGTACTAACTATTTATGTACAGTGTGGGTGCAAGTCCCTGGCCTTAGGAATTGCGATTATGACTTAATTGCATGGGTGAGTAGCGAACACTGGTCTATTTTATAAATAAATAATAAAATAAACCATTTTCGCTACTGATTCATGCAATGAAGTCCATCCATTGCTTATACATGGTAATTACTGTGGCCAGTTACTGGTGCCCCGTCCTGTATATGAAGTATTAGTAGTTCTACTCATGTAGGTACACTCAAAGTATTATATTTACAGTCTTGTAAATGTTTTGCTATCCCGTTTTAATGAAAATGTTATAGTAAATGTGGTAGATTGCCCTTCTTACTGTTAGTTGTGTCCGTCGACACATTTTATTGAGCTCTATTTTCCCACTGTTCAATTTTTGAAATTTTGTCTACAGATCACCTTCTATTTGTACATTATACTGTAACTATAGTCTCTGCATAATATAAATAAAAGCAACAAAGTATTTTTATACCTTGCCTACTCTCAATAGACTCGTTAGTGTACTCATGAATCCTCAAACAATGTCTACCTTATCATACTCACCTTATCTGTACATGTGTAATTTTAATGTTTATCCATTAAGCACCGAATCTTACCTCATAACTATTTTACTGCGCAAATGTATTTATGTATGTACATATCTACTACATTTTGGGATGTTTTGGTTTTTTATTTTGAATTTTGACTCTGAAAAGTGTAGTCAACTAAATTAAGACTCAGCGAAAGGTTTTTCCCAAGTTTCTGCCAAACGTTTTGACCTGTCTCTCTGACCCGAACGACCTGACGTGATTCAAGCGTCACTCACTCATGCATTTGAATTTGTAAGAACACTCGTCTGTTCTGTTCTCCAGTTCACCTGCCAAGACTTGTTTTTGTCTTATCTGTCTGTCCGTAGTAACTGTACATGCTGTGCTCCTCTGATGAACACATGCAATTTCGAAATATTTTTCCCATTTCCAACGGATGTACTTTCGTTTCGGAATGACATGACAGTGACACTCGTCAATGTCTTTTCTGTCAACTTATCTCACTTTGCCTCGTTTGGTAAGTCCCATGTCTACTCATTGACAGTCTTTTCGTACAAATTTTTGTTTTGAAATATTCCTTTTGTGCACTCAACTCCGTGCACTCAACTGCACTCCATTACCTCTGCCTACTCACCCACCCGATATTCCTATCACACTCTCTCCTGCCCCAATCCTAATGTTCTCCGTCAGTGTGAAATGAGATTAGCTCAGACATTGCGTCATTGCAATCTTTCCTGACCTACATAAACCCAACCAGCCCCCACCTCACTAAATCTCGTGCTAATAGATAGACCCATGGCTCAATCATAAACACATTATTTTTGTGCTTTTAAAGATACTTTTTGATATACCAAGCATTATCTACTCTTTCGAATAAAAGTCAGAAAAAGTTCGTTACAATTTGATGGTTTTAATGTGGATTGGAAGCTATGGGTACATTATTCTTACCTGTTACACATTCCTGTCCGTGATCTATGACCGCATTGAACCCGACCTACCAAATCAAGTCAAACCACCCAACCCTGATTACTTGTACTAACAAAATCTGAACTGTTTGGATAATTTCGTCTCCTATTGTTAACGATTGATTGTGACTTCTGTGATTCTACTCCGGAATGACAAGTTTCTTCGGGATCCGGAGGTTTTTATGGCATGACTTCAAATTTTTGATAGTAGTTTGTAGTTTTTTTACACTCTTTCGTAGAGGATGTAGTGCGTACGTACGTTCGTCTCTGAACTGATCTGAATGTCACTTTTATGCAATAGCAAACTAAAATAGTCCAGCCTCAATTTTTATATTTGATTTTTTGCATTTGACTTGCAACGAACTTTTGTACCTTAGAGTTGTGGTGATCCTTTCAACAACTAACCATCTATACCAATATTTTCTACACCTAATACTAAAATGCTGCGTATGTTCTTACCTCCTAATCATAGACATAGATTGAACAATACGATGCATTGCATAACAAGCGCATTTTAATGTAAGTAGACCACTAGCTAAATATACTATTCCATATCACTTCACTTTCATTCCCGTAGAGTAGTAGACTGATCATCCCGTCCCGCTCTCCTCCCACTACTTTTGACCGACTTAGACTTAGTATTGACTAAAAACAGTATCAACCTACTACCAACCAGTATATAACGTGTACTGTATACGTATCCGTATTGTACTTAGGCTACGTTGCATTGTTTTATTCTAAGCTGCATGTCTCGCTCTGCTACCTTCTAATCATCTCGTATTTAAGTGTTTCATAATGCCTCGCTCCTGTTGCTGTTTACCAAGCACTTAGACTATCCATCCTTATTTTACACGTGTCCTCCCATCTAACAAAAAGTATCTTCAAAAAATAAATATTTGAAATGGCTATACCTATTTTTATGACTTTTAGCGTAAATTACTTAAAATTGTAAGGTCCGAATCTGTTACAGACTACGTTGTCAGGTTTCGCGGACTTTATAATTTAAGGTAAAAAATGTAATTGGGGCACTAAATTATGATTTTAGTGTTCCAATTAGCATCTGACGTTATTTTGAAGTTTAAATTTTAAGGCATTTTTTCCTTAACACTAAAATGCAAGGATACGCAAATGAATTTCAATGGGAGTGCTACTTATAACCAACCCTTTCCATCATTTATTGTTTTCTGTTGGTAGGGAAGTAGACTTTCACTGCTTGTAACTCATCGTACTCTCAAAATCATGATTGTATGACGCCTGAACCTGCTACTCAGTACTGGGCCTGTGTTAACGGTTGTACATTGCGGTTACAGGCTCAGGTGTCAGGGAATGTGGTTTTGAGAATACCAATCTAACTCCCAGTGAGTGAACCTGTTTTATTTTTATTGTTTTGTTATAAAATTGTCTGAATTACAAAATGAGAGTCTGCGATTATTTGCATGGCCAATTCATTTCGCCATCATTCTCTTTGGATAGAGTTTATGTTAATAGCAAAACTAATCCAATAGCTTGATAAGTTTTACAACAGTTTGGCTTGATTTGTTTTGCCAAAATGACTCCGTACTTGAATAAATACGTAATAATAAGGAAGCAGAATTAAAACTGATGCTTTTGCAATATGTGTATAGCCATAGCCAATTGATACATACGTACTAATCCTTTTTAATGAAATGCGCTGAAAACGGCTTGCTCTTGCAGCGCAAATGAATCAAAATAAATATGCAACGTGTTTGCAAACACAACGGTTGCTTTCTCTGACTATGCTTCTTGTTCGTGTAGTCTTCAATGATGATTTTGCTTATCTTAAGTACTATCTGGTCTTCTGCTGTGTGTATAAGTATAGTAGTAGATAGTATGTAAGAATATCCTAACTGCAGCAGGATTATTCATTCATATACTAAATAATATTATTGTTTGAGTACCTAGCATTTGTTTGTACTATTTTCGTAGACCACTTTTGCATTGTTTCAGTTTTAGAAAAGGTAGTCATCAGTACTAATTGTATTGTAGTGTACGTAGTGTACTATAGTTGTGTTGGTGATTTATATTAGTGATGCGATATACGGTGCATAAATCGTAGCTAGTCTTTTGGATGATTATTAGTGTTGTTGTTGTGGATGTGTTTGTATTTGTTCTTGTGGCTGTTGTTGTGTTCGGTCGGTATACATTGTCTGTATATTTATATCTAATGACTAAATCTATACTAAACTACTTATACTTACATCTCTGTGTGTCTGTTGTATTGTACGTGTCTTTATTCCATTCTGTCCAGACTTCATGATAACGTTGATTTATTGTTTCTTGGTGGGATGTCTAGGTACATACTTCAATTGTATCATGTTCATGGTAGCCTCCTCGGTGGTCTCAACGATTTTAATCTTGAATTATCATCATCGGTCGGCCGACACGCATGAAATGTCCCAATGGGTAAGTCAATTTATGGATTATTGTTCTTTCAATTGTGCCACAGTGCACTATGTATGTATACAGTTGTACACAAACCCAATTTCATGCAAAAATTACTAAGACATATATCTATAGTGAACGGTTCCATGTTAACTGGTCCTAGTAAACTGGTTTTTGGGGCAAAGAGTAAACTGGTTTCGTCATTTACTAACTGGTCTTCCCTTAAAAGTAAACTGGTCTTGGTCAATTACCAACTGGTCTTACCGTAAAAGTAAAATCTTCAGCCGTCAATTATATAGTCTCGGGAAAAAACCTCTCCCACCCTTGCACCGCACACTTTGTTGGGAAGAAGTCCGTATACTAACCTTGTGGACACGATGCGACATAAACGCTCGCCGTGCGGTGGTATAATACCTTGGCTACATAAACACAGATGTACTGTAACCGCGGTATTATACCACCTCACGATGAGCGTTTATGTCGCATCGAGTCCACAAGGAAAATGAGCAGACTATATAATATAGGTACTCTATCTCCCGAACTTAAGAATTTATTTTTATTATTTTCCGAGATTTATGTAGGTATATATTTATGGTGCAGTCTATTTACTGGGGAATGTCGGGCCCCGCCCACTTCCTGGTTGACAGGTTGAAGGGAGCATGGTTTACTTATTCCGATTCTGAGGATGAGGTGCAGGTTAAGGCATACCTGATATCAACCAGCCTTGAGCTAGGTCATGAGATGAACCCTTGGGGAAAATTCCCAATTTTTCAGTGACCTCATTTCTGAATTATTTATGCTCAATAGAATTCAAAACATTTTTGAATTTTAAAAAAAGTGAAAATAAATTGCGTAGGTTGAATATCGCGCACAGCTGTCTCCTAATGTAATTATGTAATGAATAGCTTTATTGTCAAACACTGTTCAGTTAAAAGTGGCACTGATTGCCAACAGAGGACAACAATAGTAAAAGAGGGTTAGATATTTTCTGAAAATAGTCCTTAGTTACACTTATTTCAATTAAAATGGGGACCTACAAA
Source organism: Tomocerus maximus (assembly GCA_019776445.1). Classification (NCBI taxonomy): domain Eukaryota; kingdom Metazoa; phylum Arthropoda; class Collembola; order Entomobryomorpha; family Tomoceridae; genus Tomocerus; species Tomocerus maximus. Next base: position 2,158 of record JABASH010003241.1, on the reverse strand, counting down.
GCACCCGCCGCCCGATCATATAGGATCCATCACCCGGCTACATAGGATCCGCCGCTAAGCGACATAGGATTCGCCACCTGGTAACATAGAGCCGCTAAGCCCATATGGTTACATAGTTTCCGCCATTCCGGTATATAAAATCTGCCAAAATTCTCACCTACCAACGCAAGATATGATCCGCCCTACCTAATTATCGAATCATGTAATGTTACTGTTTCATTCTTTCGTTTTGTTTAAAAATAAATGTGGGTGGAGGTTTACGAACAAAGAATCAAAAAAACGAGAGGATAAAATTCACGACTATTCGTTTCTTTGCACCAATATGTTATTTGCAACTGCGGCAGTCCAAACAATCAAAAAATGATATATTTAAGGGGGTGGGTGTGGGGGACTTTTAGCGAGAACGGGAAAACGGCTGAACGTACAGTAATATGGTTTTCATTTTTGAAATCTACTAGGATTTCTAAGACGAGCATTAAAGTCCGATTTTTGAAAATATTTTTTTAAGGCATCGAAAATTGAGTTTGTATGATTTAGAGTAGGTAAATACATGTAAGAAATGTTTATCAGTTTTTCATTCATGTTTGCAAATACAAATCAAAAAAGGGGGCCTCATGCATCAAATTCTTTCCTCTTTTTTATGGAATTTTTGTTACCTCTTACGTTTTCCCAAAACCCCGTTCTCGTTTTTCAACTTTTTGGTATCGATGGAACTACTGCCCGTAGCGCGATAACCCGCTTGCAAGCATTTATTACAGCAATCCCCGTAGTAAATTTATCGTTTCCATGGCAACCAAAGTAACCAAAACCAACTACACGTCCTTAACTCTAATTCCATAGATTTAAGTTTAACCCAAGGTGACTTAAAATTGTCACGGGGATAAGTTTGTAATTTCCGTTGTTACATTTGCTACCCTCATTCCCGTCTCGGTCCCGTACTCCATAAGGATCGGTCCCGTAGCCCATTCCAAGGAATTTAAAACTTTTACCATCTTTATAGAAGCCTGTTTCCATTGCAATTTTAAGTCACCTTGATTTATTCCAAATTTTAGTATGAATAGAAAATTTTATTTTGATATCTACCGTTGCGTTTAGAAAAATTAATAGTTCGCCCCCCCCCGGGGGTAAACTAATACGAGGGGGTGTTCTATTATTTTAAGGATATGTTTATTTCAAACTCACTTATTTCGACCAGAAAGTCTCTAAACTTCACATATCTGTATTCCGATGACCCACTACCACAAAATCCTTCCAACCCGTCCTCAAAAGCAGTTTCAAAAATCGTTTGCAACCATAGTCATTTTTACATTTTCGGATTTAAAAATAATACTAGTTTGGGTGAAAAGTTGGAAAATTTCTCCGACACTAGTGGGCAATAAAATATGGGTCACAATTTGGAAACCTTCGGAAGTGGGTGGAGATAAAATTGTGGCCTGTTTCCATGGAAATTAAAATATTTCTGATGCCTTGTTCAAAGACAAAGTTTAAATGCTACGCCCGAAAGAGGTCCTAGAAATGCTGCTGCCAAACAACACAAAGAGGTTGATAGGTCGAATTCGTTCCATGCAACGTTCCATGTAGGAGGGTGGGAATTCTCGCGGGTTCCATGTCAGCAGGTGTCATGAATAGTCCTGGCCGGAAGGACCTATGCAACCAGGTGGGGTGGTTCTACTTTGCTGACTGGCGGATTCTATGTAATCGCTGGCGGGTGCTTTCTAGGTCCTACTTTTATTGAAACAAGTGTAACTAAGGATATTATTTTCGGACTATATCTAACCCCCTTTTACTATTTAACCCGTCAAATACTTTAGGAGACAGAAAGAGGATACAGACAAAAGTCACATTTATTTTCCCAAGTTTTCCATGACAGCATGGTAGGGTATTGGGATCAAAAGTTTGACAGATCCTCTCCATCGCCTTTCAAAGTTTTCACCAGCGTTTGACCAGCCACCGGATAGTAGCTAAAATGGGTTTAAATCTGGCTAAAATGTAAAAACGCCGGCTAAAATAAAACACTGGTTTTCACATCTAGTCCATCGATTTTTATATCAAGGTCAAAGTTCATACCACGAATTGTTTAAAAAATACTCAAATAGTTTCGAAATACTTAAATTGTTTCGAAAATACTCGAATTGTTTCAAAAATACTCGAATTGTTT
>JABASH010003240.1:0-17110 GCA_019776445.1 Tomocerus maximus | reverse complement strand
TCATGTGATAGATTCAAAATTCAAAACAATCATGCCTTGTTGGAATTATTGTGTTTGTGGTAATATTTGCACCCTAATATAATTTAAGTAGTTAACCCAAAATCTTGTTAATTTAAATACGTGCTTAGTACTAAGTTAATTTCACTGCGATAGTACTAAATGCTTGATGTAATAATTAATAAAGTTGCTTCATTGCTTTGTATCTGATGTTTATTGTGTATAAATCCGGATTTGAATTTGAAAATATGATAATATACACCTTTATGTAGGACGGGTATCTAAACATTAAGTGCACGAATAATATTGCGAATAAAAAGGTTAATTGAGTAAAAGAGAGGCAATTTGGGTGTAGCTTATGGTAAAAGGCGTAGATAGATGTGCTAGGCACGTTGTGTACGAAGACAATGATAGGTATTGTAAAAATGTGTCGGTAAAACAGTAGCGAGGCAGTATTTTAATTATGTGTTCCGAGAGATAAAGGAGATAGTGGCTAATAGAGGTGCATAGTTGAATTGGTAGTTGGGAGTGAGAGTTAAGGAGTGAGATTGTAGTGAGCAATTTCTGATGGAACATTGAACAGGAAAGGAATAACATGACATTAACACTCGGGAGACTTGCGTCCGTTGTTCACAGTAGTCAGACAGAATTGACGAAGGATGTTAAAACACATTAAAAGAGGATTTATGAACGAAGCAAAAAACGTTAATGAACTTTATCTCTTGCATATTAAGTGTAGATTGTAGTCGACACAATACACCGACCGACTGTGCAGAGAATAACCCAATGAATAGCTATGTGCACTTAAACAGTCTAATAGGATAAGAATGGTCAGAGTCTGAGACGCACATTACTCAGTGCCTACCTTACACACAATAATAATGGAGGCACTATGACATCACCCTATAGCCAGCCGGTTCTCGATTCTTGATCTAGTCACTTGGTTTAATTAAAATTTAGCAGAGCAAAGAGTTTACTTTGTACTTACTTACATACACTATTTAATTTCGAGAAGAAACGGCAGTGCAATTGGTTTGTACTTAAAGTTAAACTACGGCATTCATACTTTTAGTATAGTTACCCTTGTACCTGGAGCGATACTGTACCATTAACATTTCCTTTACTACTTCCAGAGTAGTCTTAGCATGAAAAGTCATTCTCGAATATAATATCCCCCGTGTAACTCTATATAGTACCTAAGAGATTCTTATCAGATTCAAGCTTTTAGAGCAATCGACTTTAGTGGCATTTCATCTGGAGTAACTTTATAGTAATAAGTAGGTTTAGTAGCTCTGTTTGCATACATAATATAACGTATAGGCATGAGTGGGATAAGTGCATGTTTGAATAGTAGGTTGTTAGTTTAGTTTCGAATGTTGGTGGATAGAGTAAGCAAATATGAAGATACTAACTAGAACAGTGGAGACATAGATAGTGTCGAGTTGAGTGAGTGGAGAGAGAAGTCGACAAAGTTATTGCTGGAAAAATTTTGAGTTGCAGAGCAAGTGTGCAGTGATTCTGATAATGTGATTCGAAGCGGAAAGTGGAAGTATGTATTTGTATGTGTAGACGAGTATTATGTAATGTAGGTAGGTAGGCCCTGCCAATAAGTTAGTGCAGTGGAAGTGGAGGGAAGTGTATGAAGGAAGCAGAGCGGAGAGGAGAAACTTTTAAGTGAATATTCATGTGATGTGCTCAAGATGAGCATGTGGAATTTTCGAGTGGTTCACTTGGCTTAAGTGGGACTCCTGAGAAATGAGAAGTAACTTAAGGTAACGTCGTGTAATATAGCTTATGCGGCAATCTGCAACTTCTCTCCGATGAAATTTACCTTTCAGCCTTTCCCAAAATCATTTTATGACTTTCATCTAATCTGTTATGCTTATCGTGGTTTGTTCTTCCCGTCCTCAACAAGCCTTGCCTACTGATTACCTACTTAATTATTCACTAAACTAGAATAATATTTTTATCATCTTTTCTGCCAACAATAAGTGGAAACATCTTTGGCTTCAACAATTAAGTAAATAGAGTGTCTGCGGGAGTTCTGCATCCCATCAGAAAACAAACCCTACTGAAATCCATTTTTATATTTATTTAACCACTCGTCTCATTTAATCGCTCAGCAGACAACCAAACGCATCTGGGAGAGATGAATTACTTACCTTATGCTCCTAGTATACTAAATATGCAAAAGTGTATGGATAAAATCAACAGATGCAGCAGACGTAGGACGTGTAGTGGAGTCCACATTAAAATTGCATTATAAATTCAACAAATCATAATAATATTACATGTAGTTCCTGTGCTGTAGTATAATAAACAATGTCAAGATATGAGTTTCTAGCAGAGTGATCGATGTTTATTTTGCCTTGAGACGTCTACTGCTCTGAGACTGTGACTATTGTCTTGGCATTCCTCCCTCTTTCCTTCACATATAACTAAGTAGTGTATAAATGTATACCTTGGAGAGTATACTTTGGTAAAATGCAAATCTTTCAAAAATGCATTACTTGAAATGCAATCTGTTTTCTTTAGACAGTACGTATTGGTTTTTAGCGAGGAGCGATAATTGCATTCACATGAGTGAAAAGTCATATGCCTCGCAGGAAATCCTAGTCTGTTGTAGCAATTGGGAGTTAATATGTAAATGTCCTGTTACTCATCAACCCGTGCTTTCTTGTTATACTTGGCAGGTTACATAAATTCTGTCTATATATAATATCCTATATGGAATGGCTGAGACGTGACAAGGAATCTTGTGAACTTGAAAGCCTACGTTACTGATTTTTCACGAAGAAAACAAGTCACAGGACACAGAAAGCATTGAAGTAGATGTAATTGAACTCTGTGTCATTTCGTGGGCAGTTTTCCAGGCAAATAATCTCTGCAACTCAGTAAGGTAGCACTGCTAATGCATTATGCTAATGGAAATATACCATATGCACGATGTGCTTTCATTACTGTACCAAATGTTACTCGTACTATAGGGGATTGTATAATAAAATGGTACAGATGATTGGTTTCTAAAATTATTTTAGTGACTCATTTTGGCGGAGACACGATTCCCAGCACGATCCTGCGTTACTGCTATAGTTCCCATAAATTCGACAGAGCAGACAGGGACCATCACAAATCACAATAAAGTAAATTGCCTAAAAAAGTGATAGTAAAGTAAGTTAATTGTTTCGTCGTTTGAAGGATCGACACGCAATTTGCATTAGAATAAGTGCAAACGCGCACGACAAAGTCATTTACACCCATTCAACTCTGAGCGTTACGACTTTCTCGCATAAATTGCACTCCATGCACGCAACAGAAATGGGTTACATGTGTAAGTTTGGAAATTATGTGTAAATACTTGAACTCTAACTTTTTCTACTCCAGTGCAGAGATACAGACAGAATTATTACGACCTTATCGACATGCTTTGGGTGTAGGCTGGGAAAAATATACGATTTTTACTAATGCGATGAAATCCTACACTTAATGGTATCTTTTAGAATACAAATGCTTGTACTTAACTCGATAATATTTGGACGCATTCCCTTTCTCGAGGCTAAATTACTTGGGCTCCCTCAACACATCGCTTCTCATTGTTCAGTATTCGACTAACGTACTTATGGGCACTTGAGCAAACGGACTAATTCTTTGTGCAAGCTAATATACTATCTAGTGTAGTTAATCGTCAAGAATCTAAAAGTTGAAGCATGAGGAAAGATCAATCTTGCAGAATGAATCCAACTATATACTTTTCTGTGTATATGATATATTAATGTATATATAGGAGCAGGACAGATGGTGAGTATACATCTTCTATTATAAGTAAAGTTAAGCAAGTTTTTCTTGGGAGTAAGCATTTTCTTTAAACGAGTCAAATCAAAGGAAATGGAGAGGAGAGCTCAATCCGTCAAGTCAAGTGTATTAAAGAGAGTCGGTAGTTTTTAGTGCTTTACCGGATACGGATGCTGATTCTAATTCAAGCCCAATCAACATCAAGTCAGCAGGAATTTTCAATCCAGACGTGACCAGCATGGTAATCTTCCGACCTGGCGGAATATTCTCCGAGAGCAAACACACTTACATACTAACATAGCGTCACATACACACAGAATACATAAAACTTGGTGGTGATGTGACCCACCCACCCAGCTTGGTTACATATTACTCATATACGCACTAGTAGACTGCAATACAATGATTTTCTAAACTTATGTACATACGTCGCTTTACATTAAACTGGATCACATCACATTGCATTAACTTACATCGCATTGCATCACATTAGCTACATAACTTCGATTTTCCCTCCGTCACCAGTTTCGGCTTTGCTGTGATTGATGATGCTCATCCTTCTATGGACTCATGACTCAAATAACTAACAAACACTAAGAAAGAACTTACAAAGCCATTTGATCCAATATAAACTATATTTACTCCTATTCCTTACTTGATTCACTCTCCTGATCCGTAATCCAACTAGGCAGCATTCTAAATTCAACTCTTATGTTGTTTCCTCCTTTCTTGTAATCTTCTTAAACGAAATACTCTTAGGGATATCCTTCCATCTCTACTAAGAATTCACTCAGTTGCAAAAAATTCTGCAGCGAAGGTTTTCAACTTGATCGGGGCGGGCAATTATATATTTCTTACTAGAATGCAGACATTATTAGCTATATACTACTAGAGTGTAAGTATGCATAGTCTATGCTGACTTAACCCATGCTAGGAAGCGTAGGTTAGTTCTGGCATGTAGTACTTGTAGCTATATTGTATACATATATAGGGAGTTTTCCAACGCTTATTTACGACTGGAGAGAAACGAAGCAAAAGAAGACAATTTTCCTATCGTCAATAACCGTGTCTTGTTCTGTCCTGCTCTGGCGTTGTCTTTGTAGTCCAAGGAACATGACAGCTTGTCAAAACCTAGTTTAAAATATGGGCCAAACTTGTCTAGAGCTTATTGAAGGCTTTTACAATATGGACACAAGACTTCCCGACAACTCTCCCAACTTTCAACAATGTTTTTGCAAACACACATTTTCCTTGTGTCAGAACCACAACGATATGTCTTGAGTCTTGCTCTATCCTTGATACTTTTTAGCAGATAACATTTCCCTTCGTGTATTGACTCATTTGGGTCTAAATACTCTTTTCTAACTCGGAGTGACTTCACCCACTTAGAGATAATGAATCAACGCCAAAACATGCAAATTTGGCATAGTCATCTTAACCAAAGACACTTTTACAAGGTTTCAAAATCTTTTCATGCAAGGACATTAAAGAGTATCCGGAGGAAAGAGCACGAGGCCTTATTACACACAGAAGCACATAGTTAAAAGGAAGGACCTTTAATGCGGATTCGCCATAATTCTCTAATGAGTGTTCTTTGCATAATCTACAGCTAGCACTACAGCCACAGTAGGAGCTTCAATCCTTAGACATGCTAATCCAGTCTGGGGAAATAGGTTGAGGATAATTTTAAATACATTTCACTAAATATGTGGCCGAAGGGGGACTAACTAGCAGCTTCTACATTACTTAAGAATGGGCTGTCACTAAATGTCAAGTATGAGGAAAGGAAACTTAGATAAAGGTGCGCAGCCACCAAAACGATAAGCAAGACCCACAAAATTCTCTAAACGACATGCCATCATCATAATCTAGAATAATATACCCGTTTCACTAGTAGACACTTGCTATATGGGCTACAGAACAAACGTACAGAAATTTCTGTACAATTCCTCAGCAGAAACAAGAAGGGAGTACTTATACTGCATTTTCAAGGTTAGAAATACACTATCCATACTAAAGAAGCTCACTAATGACCTAAAGTCTTCAGTTGAGTAATATCTAGTTATGATTAGTATGCATGGCTTTATTTTGAAAAATTATTCAACGAATCAAAGCGAAAACTACGTTACTAAAACCTGCATCCATTATATGAAATATCGATAATTGTAATAAGAATACTAAAAATTGTTGAAATTATAGAATATTTACCAATAAAGTAGCATTTTATACTTATCGGAAGACATGGTCACAATTTGACGCGGTGGTCACATACTAGTTAACGAAAAGCATGGGATTGTGTATGCGAGCGTGTTGGTGGGAGTACTGGTAGTGGTTTTGAATTTGGTGATGTTGGCTAATGAGGATATGGCTAAGAAAGTGAATAAGGCCTGGCCGATGTGACTTACCTCTGGAGGAGAGGGAACGGCTGAAAATCTCTTGTTAACCGACAACAACATGCTATCTGCGTTTTACGATTATGATAATGATTATGATGGATACTGGGAGTTGGTTTCGCTCCGTTGCCTGCTCACTTCAGAATAGAAATACAAGACATTAGGGACTCCTTCCCTCTCCTCGATTTGCAGATCTGCTCGAGTCTACACAATGAACAAGTGTTGTAATAATGATATCTCATACATTAATGTGGAGCAGACAAAACAGTGACATTGAGAGTGACACGTGAACTCTTACAATAACTAAGTATCTTGTAACTAATACTACAAGTGCCACAACTGCGTACAAATTGGGATGCATTCAATTTCCCCACTATATACCAGACTCTATGTCATCGTCGTAAATGACATAAATTACAATCTAATACACGTACCTATACTTGTGTGTAGCTTAACCTCATTTAATTTCATGACATCCCTATAATCCACTACCTAGACATTAGCCACATATGTTTTCGCTCTTGTGTACACTTCTATCTGTTACATACCAGAAACATTCGATACATACTACCAGTACTGCAATAAATAGTATGGCTCTCTGTCTTTAACGTAAATCGTAAACTACCTACTCAAGTATACCTCACATGTAAAATATGATTAGATACAATCGAAACTGAGTCTGGATAGCCAAACTGGAGTCTATGCGCTTTAATCGAATTCTGTAGCCACAGGAGTTTAATCTGAGGTTAACATGACAAGTCTGCAAGTCTGTTTAATTCAATAGCCTAATACGGATTATGGAGTCAGGGCCTTTGTAGCCCGATCAGAGATATTCTTGTCTATTGACTGAAATGAGATACAGGTTACTATTATCAATGTTAGTATACATTATCAACTACTTCTACTCTGAACCTACTATTCCAAAGAAAGCCTGTGGTTGTAGCAGGGTTTTATTCAATAATGTTTGATTTAACTGGTAAATATATTTAATTCTGCATACATCCTCGCAAAAATTTATTTAAGGCTGGATGCTATGCTAGTATGATCCTTTCTAATTCAATGTGTAACTACTGAACTGATATGGAAGGAAATGAAGCGAATGAATAAATGAATGGACGCATGCATGCATAAAACTTCTGAAGGTGATTTGATTTGGCGGAAAAGTGCGGGGAACCTCACATTAGCTTATCACGAATTAAGTAAAGGATGAACCTAGGGCACACTAAGTAGTAAGTATAGATGTACAGCTTGGTCTATGCCCTCTCTGCCTTTTTGCAAGATTTGCTTCACTTAGTGCTATTTAAATGATAACAAATTTATGTGCATTCAATTTATAAGGCATTCTTTATAAGGCTGTCTCCTCACGTTAGCGTTTTCCTACATCTCTGTAATGATTTAGTAGTCCTCCATAAATTGCCAAGCCTCACGAAACCTTTTTAACTCACTACAAATGGGATTCAAAAGGAAATGATGTTGGAATGAGTAATCGATGGGATTTGTGCCTTGAAATCTGACTGAACAGCTATTTATCTAAAGTCAACTCCTGTGTTTACGTTTATACAGACACTCGCTTACTGCAAGTTAACAGTGAGATCCGTTTGATAGCATCATTCATGCCTGCAAGGATTCCTATTGACAGATTTTCCTCTATAAATAATTATTGGTGGAAGCATTCAAAGGCTTTTCAATCTGTGTAGTACACTAAACAAAAAATGTAACACTTTCAAAGGTGAAAATTATGCAAAGTAGATCAAATCTGCAGTCATCGTTTAGGAATCTCAGGGAATATCTTGTAAGACAAAAGGTGCACAGACCTCTTTTAATACCTGAGAGATGTATCCATCTGGTGAAGAATAAAGGAATAGTTTTTAATAAAGTTTCATAAATAAAATGACAGGGAAATTAATAGCTTATGGTGAAACATTTGGACTTTTAAATGTCTAATCGTATCACATTTATTGAAAAATCAAAAGTTATAAAATCATAAAGTAAATATGGTATAACCTCAATTTTTCTGTACAAAATTATTCATTAACTATAAAACCATTTCCGCCAGTCTTGTTCTAGTGCTGTCCGTAAAACGTAAAACTGTCCACGACAATGGTAGAAGCTTATTTTCCAGAGTAAAACCTGTATTCTTATGAAAACGTGTTATTTACATTTTGTAATCAGCAGAGTATTAATTTAAAAATAAATTGGTCTTTGTGCAGTCAGGCGGTGCCAGGAGTCAGTTCTAAACTGTGACAGTGATTGTCCGTCAAACCTAACACATGCCCCTAAATAGAAAATAAAATGTGCTATACTCGAGGGTATTGGCAATGGTTAAGACTATAGCTAAGATATATATTACTATATATGGTACTATAGCTAAGATATTGTAAATACAGTTATTTATCAGATAAATCTGTTGTGTGAGTGAGCCTGAGTTGACAGTTTGAATTCGTGTCACATTTCATGTCGAACAAGAAAAAGTAATTTGGCGACACATTAGTGAAGTTTGAAAGGGAATGCAGAATATAGGGCAGAGGAAATGTTGGCTGCAATCGTGAGTCAGAGCAAAATTTTCTTGTTTTCTCATCTGTAATTTTGTGTGGAAGTTTTCCCGAGATGAAAGTAAGTGAGCGGGCGTTTGCACGCAATTTTTGTTTGAGAGGAAAGTAAGTATAAGGAAGTGAGTAGGACAGAGCTTAAGGGAGTCAGAGGGGGAGAGCAAATTAAATTCGTGTTCTAGTTCCGATGCTAATGAGAGTCGACGAAGAGAAAGTAAATTAGTTGACTGAAGTAAATCATTGTTAATAAAAGGTAGCAGAGAGAGAGGCATGAAGTCTTTAGTTTGTTAGCCGAGTAAGTAAATTCTGGGAGGAAGTGCTCAAAGGGAGAAAAACATGTTGCACCGCTTGCAGTGGCATTTATTGGGGTATTTACTGGAATTAGCGCTAATAGTGGAGCGATTAGACCACAAAAAGCGTGTTTTCCCCAAGAAAACGAGAGAAATGCTTTGTAGAAATAATACGTAATTACAATTACTAGCAAGCTGAGGAACAACTGTAGGAAGAAAGCCCGCAGACACATAACAAACACTCATGTCATGCCCACCACTGCTAACAAATCCAATCCTCTTTATTCTATGAGTTCATGTGTCAGTGGATTCGACTGATACTGTAGAGTCAGCAAAATAACACGAGAGAACAGCAAAGATAATTTTTACTTCGTAAAACTAACAAGGAATCTATATTATACTATAGAAGGTAAAGAACACTAAGTAAGCACTATACATGTCTTTAGTATATGGTTTCCGGTATGGAAGTTTTATTGTTAAGTCCCTAAGTATATTGAGTAGAAAAAGAATGTAGTTGGCAAAGAGAAATCTAATGAAAGCCGAGAACTAAGGGCAGAAACGGAGGTCTTGTGTGCAATCACAAATGACTTTGATGGAATGAATCCTCCGCAGCCAATAAAATGTGCTAGACTAATTTTGGCAAGAAAACGTCAACCCTAACTCTTTTATAAGGACTCCTCATAACATACACTCACGTTCACCCACGAACATTCATCTTACTGCATAAAGAATTCTTTCCTATACATCAGATAGAGAGCTCCACGGGAAACCCGTATTGCCCCATGAATTATTAACCAAATATTTCGAATGAAAAGATGTACAGTTGTCACATTCTAAATAAATCTTATCTAGAGACTTATGTCTACTTTAGATATGATAATGTGGCTTCCCAAATTTATACTGCCAACTGTGGTGAACGTATATCATGCATCTCTTCTACTATAACTCTGTCAACTGCCAAACTCCATACGTATATATTTACTAACATCTTGGTCATCCGACTCTCTGTAGGAAAAAATGTCTTAGTGCTTCCACTCCAAGTTTATCTAGTTTATTTCTGTCCTTATCCAATCATATTATTACTATTAGCTAAGTATAATATAATTTATCTACAAACAAATGATACTTGGGGAGTCTGTCAATTATTTTTGATGTGCTCTATACAGATAAGCCTCATATCAAGTAGTACTAGAGGGACTACACATCATTGCATATACTAGTCTGTTACTTATTTTTGATATGGGATCTATTTAGATACTAAGCTTCATGGTGGTAGAGGCACTAATACATCATCTTACTTACCTAAGTATTTATCTTATTTGTACGCGATGTTTTGTCCAGAATAGCTACACAGAGTCCTCGCCCTGCTAATTCTAAATACGCTTTCCCCAGAGTGAAAACCTTGTCAGTCTGTCCAACTGGTGTTGACACCACATCCTGTAGCTGATATCATAAAGCGTACTCACGAAGTGACAATATCAACTTTCTAAACTGACAAAATTACACTTTTAATTAGCTTTTAGGCATGTCAGTCTTATTCTCATATTTTCTCCGTCGCGTGCTAAGGAAAATGTAAAAAAGTTTCAACTTTCCAGTTCCAGGATCCCTCCCACACTACCACACATTTTTACAATCAAAACGTTTGCATGTTGAAATAGATTTTTGCTGAGCTGATGTTGATAGCAGACTTTAATTCATTGCCAGACTTGGCAGCACACGCCCTCAATAAATTGACATTGAAAGCTGCGGCATATATTAGCTTTTCTTCTTTTCCTACCCTACACCTACTTTCATACACCAACTATACCCAATTACATATACTGTGTCTTATACCACAGCAAATTGAGCCATACGCCATATCTTTTGGCCAATAGACCTGCACAGTATTTCAAGTCATTGCTGCTTTGTAAAGAATGATGAACTTGTCTATAAATATTAAGCATATATGTAATATAGTAAAGTATTTCTTATTTATTGAATGCCAAGGATTTTGTTTTACGCTGCTTATAAGATGACTTAATCATGCGATGGCATGTCGTAAGTATTGGAGGTATATTAACATAAACGTTCTAGCATAAATCAATCTATAGTATTAAGACAATTATTTATGCTGATTAAATTTTTGTAGGTTCTGCTAAGTATGTAGTTTAAAAGATTTACTCGAAGTAGTCACGCGAGGAGGAAGCTGCATATATTATCAAAGAAACCGACCATCAACGACAGACCGATCCTTTGTAGAGTGACACACTAAATACATCTACAAAATGAGTTCAAATAATAATATGAAAATATTTAAACAAATTCAACGAACAATAACTAAAAAATGGAATTGACTTGTAAAAGCGGATGATTGAACCACCCATCTGCTGTAGAATTATTTTTTTGCATTTTTTACATTCGTTTAGAAATGTTAAGCCAGTGTCTGTAGGTTTCTGAATAAAAGATCGGAGGTTGCCCACAATGTATAGTTTTTCGAAGATAGATTTAGTGGAACACCCACTTTGTAGAGAAAATTGTGGTGAAACGGGCACGTGTAAGTCTCGGCACAGATACATTTCATAATGATGACATCAAGGCTGCACTTGAGTTAAGTTCAATAGCATATAGGGAATCCGTGAGGAGAAGTGCGAAGAGCATCGTTTTAGTGGAATGACAAAGAATTCGGATTTTATACATGTTGGGATAGTTAAGTTGATACTATGAAGAGTGGCGGCTGTTCCACTTCTTCGACTAATGCATATGCATAGAGATGCATGACTCTGTATGCGAGTTGCAGTTGCGGACTATAATTATAAACAGCAGAGAAATACGTCTAGGAGCATAGACAAAGTATAGCGAGATTTTTTGGTGTGGCTTCTTCTTTTTTCTTGACTCCGGGGTATTCTAGTGTAAAATCTGAGACGATTACTCTGTGCATCTCTGTGTGGCTATATAGGTGCACATGAGGAATATAGAAGGACGTTAACGGAAGGCATTTCATTTTCACTTTGCTTTTGGTTCTTTGCTCTGACTACAAACTATGTGCATACAACGAAACGTCTACACAGAACATAACAAACTATTACTCTCCTCTCAACTTGACTCGACTTGACTACTGAAAGTGGAAAAGAAAGGAGAAGTGCTAGGATTACATAGACGACATGACTTTGGCTCCACAACCAACACACACACAATTCTTACAACATTGACTCAGAGCGAGAGAGGAAGCTTCCTTCAGCCAATTTTCTGTTTTGTGTATTGCGCTTATAAACCATTCATGCATGTTAGTTCCCTTCAATTTCACGGTTTTTTGGCTCCGAATTATTTGGCTTCACTCCGGTATTATTCATCGTCGATTTGGGGTGTGGTGGAGTGCTACACTTCTATTTCCTCTCTGACACTGCCTCACACTTTTAACTTCTTCCAAGTCAATCCTATCGAATCTTGGAATATTTTATGAGAAAGTGGGAGGGAGGCAACAGCCAACACTTTATTTCTCTTTACTGAATTTCCAGTTGCGAAAATTGTAATTCAATTAATTTCTGCAACCTTTTTTAATATGTCATTCTACCAAAAACAATAAAACAATCCAAGTGTGAATCTGACAGAGAGCCGAGCACAATGCCACTTTTCATTCCTGTACAAACGATGAATTCCTGCACAGATATCATTTAAGAAATGTTTTATGAATCAAGTAGGTACTTTTACTATTCTGTTGCTTATACTTCTGACACTGTTTTCATAATATTCCTAAACGCTTTTCTCAACCTTCAACCTTTATGTCGGCGATAGTACTAGCTACAGAGCCAAGAGTAAAATATTACCAAATTTAATTGGGTGCTTAATTTATCTATTAATTTTTGCAGTTCTCGGGAGCGAATTTTGCTCGGGCTATTCGGATATCTTTGGAAAATGGAATACCGGATTTTACTGCCCTGCATCGGGCTCCACCTTGGCCGTTTATTGCTGCGGAACTCCTACCTATAAATACTGCTGCACGACGAAGCAGCCTAGTTCTTCCGAACAATCTGATGAGCTGACCTCATTTTTCATCGGGTAAATTTGACTTCCTTCAGTTATATCACAGAATTAATGTCCACATGTACATCCATTCCGTGAAAGACTACTTTCTTTCCCTATTGATAACACGAGGAAAGAAAGTAATCTGCGTCCTCTGCAGTATCTACATATTGGAAGCTCAGTCTCTGAATGTATTTGAAAGTACTACGTGGATGTACATGCTATGTACTGTCCTAGGTAATGTGCTATGTAAATTGTATCGTGTTTCTTATGTCATGTGATGTGACGTAAGTGTTTCCTCGATATTGCACTGACGTTGTATAATATGTATATTTATGCAACTTATCTATTTCTCTTGAAACGTGGATAGCTACTTACTAATATGTGCTGATAAATACACTTCGTTGGCCAATTCAATCGTATAATCAAACTATGACTTGCGATGGTGAGTTTTGACCTAATACGATGCTTTATGAGTATGTGGCTTTACGATATGGACATGAAATGATAACAGCACGAGCCAAAGTCAAAGAGTAACTTATAGTTTTAAACAATACATGTAATATTTTATGGGTTTATCAATTCATTAGTGGAAAATATGGGGGAAATGTTTAGGTATGATACAGATATGAATACTATTAATAATAGTGATGATAATTACACACACACGTACACGACTCCATTTCACCTACAGACTTATGTAGGTACCTAGATCATTTGAAAACTTTCAACGAGCAATTGATTAATCATAACTAGTGTTTTTTATTGTCGGTATTACATAATGCAGTTAATAAATATAATTTATCACGAAATGATCTAATAAATACTATCTAGAGGTAGTACCAGTATGTGGTGGAGGTGGTATATGTGATAGAATACAAGTACAGTACGTAAAAGTTCATTTAAACTACGTAACAAAGGTTCAATTAAGTGGAGATAAATATTTTCTTTCGGTAAACATGGTATACAATACATTCTGTAGGCGATTAGGCTCTATTAATTGTTGAAACGGTGAAAGGCTTTCGGATGCTATTGGAAGTCCCTAGTCTAAGTATTCTTTTGAAGGCTCTACGGAACTCTGGATTGTAAAACGTATATATGGGGGGGTTCAATGCAGAGTTGACGTAGCCAAGCCAGGTGACAAATCGGAAGAAGTGAATATTAACAGCTCCCATGCCCAGCTCCATCAGAATGCCATTCGTCATGTAGGTGAGAGTGAAGGGAGTCCAGCAAACGATGAAAGAGCCAATGATGATTCCCAAAGTCTGAGCAGCTTTTCTCTCTTTTGTCAACGAAAATCTCATTTTGCTCTTTAGGATTTCGCCGATTTGTTCCGAATATTTTCTCTTGTTCGTTTTTCTCTTTTCGTCCTCAGTGAGGTCAGATGAATCCTCCTGGCTAGGTTCGGTGACCACACTGGACAGTTTAGCACGATCTTTCAAGCGTTGTTTAATAAGAAAGAAAATCTTGACGTAGACAATGACCATGACTATTGCCGGAAGGAAAAATGCTCCCGAGGCAGAATGGATAATGTAACCGATGTTTGAAGGGAGAACGCATTCGTGCTCATCCTTGTTGGCCCAATCGTTCCATCCTACAAATCGAGGATATATTATACTAAATAGTATGTTTACAAACATAAATATGGTTTAAGGCAAGATATTTTACCGAGAACGGGTGCTGATGCAATCCACAGTGCTATCACCCATAAACAAACGCAGATTCCTACTGCCGTTCTGATGGTTCTTTGAGAAATGTAGTTGATTCCTTCGTTAATACTTCGGTAGCGATCCACAGCGATTGCAGAAATGTGGAGAATAGACGTGGAACACAGAGTGACATCAGAAGTGAGCCAAATCCGACAGAGAGTTTTTCCGAACATCCATTGACCATTCAACATCATCTCAATTACATTTAGAGGAAGGATAAACACCCCGACAGTTAAATCCGCTAGGGCCAAGGAAGCAATCAAAAAGTTTGGAGGTGTGCGTAGAGCTCTTTGAGTTAATACAGCTATAATTACCAATAGATTCCCTAAAACTACCATAAGTATTATTATCGTCAGAGGAATCACTTTTACAATCACTTCCCACATCGGTAATGGCGGAATAGGTTCCGGTGGTGCTATGGTTGATGTCTCAGAACAGTTATTTATAATTGCAGTGGCTATTTCGGTTAATAGTTCAATGGTTGAAGGGACACTTGTTGTACTGTATGATGCAGTTGTACCATTGCTATTGGTAAATGCAGTTGTACCATTGGTATATGCAATTGTGCCATTGGTATATGCAGTTGTACCATTGGTATTAGTAAACTCAGTTGTGCCATTGGTATCGTTAAATGCAGTTGTACTTGGGTTGGTAAAATTGGTATATGCAGTTGTACTAGTACCAAAGTTTGTGGTAGTAAGTCTAAGTGTAGACGTTTCCATTGTTTCGTTAATTAAAGGTAAAAATACGGAGTTGAACAATTGTTATAAATCCACTAACTATGCACTTGTACACCGAGGTGGGTGGCCTGCAAATTTTCTACCAATACATGGTAGCTATTATTTGACAAATATCAGCACAAATGTTAGCTTTTACTCCCACATGTAAAATAGAGAACCTGATTGACTGAAGTCAAAGTGTTATTGCAAGGAGCAAACAAAAGACAAATAATTATTGTGGACTTTGCAAAGAGTGATGTCATTATCTTCTGTGTACTGTAAATTTACTAATATTACTATTAATGAATGACTGAGCAATCATGGTAGGAAGTTGTTATCGATAGCTTTTAAACGCAAAATTGGTCAAGCTATGTTCATCAAACCTACAATGTACGTTCATCGTGCTAAATATAGACTGTTTTTCATTACTATAAGTACGACTAGTACGAGTACATTTTAGCTAATGAAGGATGAATTAGTAGCCACATTTCACTTCGTGGAATCGTTTACAATTCTTTTTTCCTGTTGATTCAAAATGGCTGAGTGCACTGTGGTGAATGGGCAAGCGATGATGTAGTAGAAATAACTAGAAAAGCCATATCTTCATTTGCTATCAAAATTCAATGTATATTCAATTCGTCATTTAAGACGGTAGTTAATGAATGGGGATTTATGTTCGTGTAATGTATACATGCAGTCTTACACGTACATACTTATACTTGCTTGTGTTTGCTAATAGAAACTACAATTTATTGTCTGTGTCTTCGACATGGCTGTAGAGATTGCATATTATTGCATTATAATGGCTATAATATTATTATCTTCTGTGTATAAGTATAGCCTTGAAATTGGTATGCGTATAGTTATAAAGATTTATTGGCTAGTTTATCCAATTAATTTATGCTCCATACTTAATATATACATGCAACATACTATTATGTCTCTAGTGAAGATAAATGCACGTTTTTTCTATTGACAAGTACATATGGGGTTTATACCGGGTGTAGTAATTTTTGTAATTGCCTAAAACTGTGCTACTTGTACACGTAGTATTGTTACATTATTATTTTGTGTTGCAGAACCCCCGTGATAATTGGCGTGATATGTGGCATTGCAGTAATGTTACTCCTTGTGACATTGGCGTCTTGTTTCTTCTGCTCCTGTTGCTGTGTATATAAAAAGAGACGAGAGCGTATACCGGGTGAGATATTTCATATCAAACATATGCATTTAGTATGTTTTCACTTTTCTAGTTTCTTATGGTCATTTTATGAAAAAATCTGGTTGATATTGGAGGACTAATGCTCGATCTAATATTATATGAAACTAGACCCCCAGTACTGTTAAGAATCGAAAGGTTTACGCCCCAATATTTGGTTTAATTTTGAAAGATGCTAAACCAGGACCGAAAGGTTTACGCCCCAATATTTGGTTTAATTTTGAAAGATGCTAAACCAGGACCCAGAGTGGAGTTTTTTGTTTTACGCGCTTGCGCAATTTGGGAAGTTATTCCAATGGTATAGTATACAACATGCATTCTTGCTTGCGTACAAAAAACCACGTTTATTACCCAGTCAGCACAAAGCTCGAAACGCGCCGCGAAGTAGCTACGATTTTGATTCTAATGAACTGAGCAGGCTTATCCCAAGTCATTGTGACCAA